>MCJB01018561.1:143934-203586 GCA_002018475.1 Nicotiana obtusifolia | reverse complement strand
GATAAAGGTTCGTTGAATGGGAACGTATGTTCGTCAAAGACAACATGACGTGAGAGATGAACCCGCCCGGAGATCGGGTCATAGCAACGGTAGCCACGAAAATCTGGTGGGTATCCTAAGAAGATGCAACGGGTTGATCGATGAGAGAGTTTGTTGGTTTGGGTAGCCGACATGTTGGGATAGCACGCACAACCGGATACACGAAGGTGATCATATGTTGGATGGCGAAGGTAGAGGGCAAATGCAGGTGTTTGGAAGTGCAGTCTCTTTGTAGGAAGGATATTGTGAAGATAGGCGGCAGTGTGAAGTGCTTCTACCCAAAAGGTGGATGGAAGACGAGCATGAACAAGGAGTGCCCGGATAATGTCATTTAAACGGCGGATCATTCTTTCGGATCTACCGTTTTGTTGGGATGTTTGTGGGCATGAAAAACGAAACACGAGGCCATTAAGAGCAGCAAAATTTTTGAATTCATTGTTATCGAATTCCCCCCCGAGGTCACATTGAAAAGCTTTAATGATCGAGTTGAATTGGGTTTGGATTAGTTTATGAAATTTGGAGAAAGTGGGAAAGGTTTCAGATTTATATTTTAGTGGATACACCCAAACATAATGTGTGTAATTGTCAAGAAGAACCATATAATATTTATATCCTGAATTACTCAAAACTGGTGATGTCCACAGATCACAATGAATAATATCAAACGGTTTAATTGTACTAGAAACAGAATTAACAAAAGGTAACTGTTTACTGTTGGAAACTTGACAGGAGTGACAAGCTAGATGTTCAACCTTACATTTATGAATAAAATAACGACTAAAGTAATTTAGCACATTCGCTCCGGGATGTCCAAGACGATCGTGCCATGGTGTGGATGTTGATGACATGAGAGAGAATGCGGGCGGAGTGAGTGGATAAAGATCCCCATTGCTATTGTGTCGGGAAAGGAGGTGCCCATCCTTGAGGTCCTTTAAAGAAAACCCAAAAGGGTCAAATTCAATGGAAACTTGATTATCAGTTGTAAATTTACGAACTGATAATAGATCTTTAATGGCATGTGGGGAGTGGATAATTTGATTTAATTGGTAGGTTTTGTTGGGAAGTTTGTAAAAGCCATTACCGGAACCACTAATAGGTAAACGTTCACCATTACCGACAAAAATAAGATTTATAGGTAATAAACACGGAGTAATTAATTTACCTGAATCCGATGTGATGTGTGAGGATGCACCGGTGTCCATGTACCACTGTGGGTCAGTGTAATTGAGATTCAAATTTGTGAGAGCTGTGCCGATATCACTTGGGTTAAGAGCATTATTTCCTGTTGGGCCGAAATCTGGTGATATGTTGATGTTGGTGACCGTATAGGCCGGGTGTAGTGGTTGTTTGTCGGCAATAGAGTTGTTGTTGTTAGTAGTTGCCGGTTCATCACCCATGATGAGGGGATGGGCGAAAAAAAAAAAAATTTAAAGTAAAAAGGCTTTGATTACCATAAAGGAATATGATCTTCTTTATTGATTCTCAATGGTTTACATGATCCCTATTTATAGTGCTAGAATACAAATTAAAGACCAATAGGGATTAGTATAGGAACTAAATCAAATCAATGGAAGATATGGAATAATAAAGATACTTTCCTAATATAAAATATATTCTCCTAATATAAAATATACTTTCCTAATATAAAATATATTCTCCTAATATTTATAAGCATTTAAAGTTGCCTACTTATTGGTAGTGAAAAAGTAACAATATAAATATGTTTACAAAGCCAAGAGTCACTCATTTGAGCCAAGTGAATTCGAATTCTGCTATGCCGGTGCGCAAAGCAAACATTCAACGACTGTGTAAATTTTTGGTCTGCCTATCATTGTTCATGTTGGGCTGACTCTGTTAGGCAAGAGGACCTACTGATATTAACTGACTCGTTGGTAGAAAAAGTGACTAAAATTAGTCAAAGGAAGTTTATTTAGAAAATTACGCATCAACCACAGGAAGGCAACATTGTCCCCAACAACTCACAGTTTGGTCAATTCAATTCAACTTAGTTCACAGTCACACGACTAAAGATGAGCTTTTCTACTCCCTTTATCAAAAGAGACTGTCAGACCTCGATCGATGCATTTTAAGCTTCAGTTCAAATTCACACACGGATATTCTGATTTCATTAAATAAAATGTAGTACATATTTTAAGAAAAGTTGCGGTAAATCATATATTTTTATTTTCAAAAGTATTTAATATTGTAGTAAAAAGTTGTTTGACTCTCTGAATTTTCAAAATCATAAGATATCAAATGCACTACACTAGAATCGTTGTCGTAGAATGTGAGAAAAGGAAATAGAAGAAAATTTATATTATTTGTTGTTAACAAAAAAGAAACAGACAAGTGGTACGACGTTTTGAACTTATGATACACACTGCAAACAAAATCCACATTTTAAAAAAAAAAAAAAAAACAGTGAGCTAAAATCATCAGATAAGAAGAACGGTTTTCTGTTTCTTAGCATGGAACTGGACAAAATAGGTTGCATTCAATGGAAATGAGAAGAATCACCATTCCCTCGGATTGTATTTCCAAAATCACCGATCATCATGAAAACCGAAGCTACAGATTTGAACAGTTTCTTGAAAATCATGACTTTAACTTCCCCACGTTTCGCCGGGAGTCTTACTGTCCGCCTGTTCTTTTGGTTCGGCATCGGAATTTCCATTCGTGCCGATTTTTTGAGTTATTAAATTTTTCGAAAGTGAATAGCCAGAGACACGGCTGAAACTCACTCTTGGAGTTTGGTTCGAGTAGAGGAATGGGATGTGTTAAAGTACTATTGTTGAAATTTTAAGGCAGCTTTGCGAAGATGAAAGAAAGAGCGAGGGAGGCAAAGACAGGGGAGTGAAATTTATATTGTTATGTTTGGAGGGTAAGCAAGCAGTCGCAAGCAAGTTTTGTTTTTTCTTTTCTTTTATTAATCTGTCACTTTATCTGCTTATCGGTGGAGTGGAGTAAAGAAATTTTTTTTAGAGAGAGAGAGAGAGAAGCTCTGGTGATAGGGCGATAGAGGCGACTGGGAGGCGATTCACATCGTAGTGCTGATCTTGTCCTACAAGGGTTTCTTTTCTCGGCAGATCCTAAAGAGACGATTGAAGTGAACAGTGTTTCGAACAGATTTGCAATTTTGTGATTATGTGATTTGTAAAGCAAAATTGAGCAGTTCATTACTGTTTCTGCTTCGTTTCTGCTTCTTCTGTTCTGCTTCTGCTTCATTGCAGAGAATCGGAGGTGCATCGATGAGTTCTTGAGCAACTATGGCTACCGTTAGCTCTCCCCAGCCTTTGGCTGTGGGAGAGACAACTCGAATCACTAACGATGCAATCCGTAACAAATCCCAAACAGTCATATGCAGCGCAGGTTCAACAAAAATAATTTACCGCAACGACATCGAAAATAGAACTTTGTCCAGTTACTTTCGTTCATGGAGAGCTGACAATCGAATTCACCATGGATGAAGTTAATGAATTCACAAGAGAGGAAGGACTGCATCAAGCAGTCGTCATTAAGTTTTCTTATGGAAAACCAGATTTGCAGGAGATCCGAAGGCTATTCTCGACGCAATTTGATGTTCGTGGAAACTGTAATATTGGGCAACTGGAGTATCGCCATTTGCTGGTTCGTTTTGATCTGTTTACTGATTATGTTCAGTTTCTTTCAAGATTGACTGGATATTTGAAGGCTAAAGAAGATGAATACTTCTTTAGAACTTTTCCACGAACTCTACAGTTCAATCCAAAGGAGGAAACTTCCATGGCTGTCGTTTGGATCTCGCTGCCAGCTTTGCCTCCGAATTTTCTTGCCAAATGATCGTTAATGTATATTGTTTCTGCTGTGGGCAAAGCTCTTGCTGTGGACAAGGCGACGCAGGAAAGAACAAGGCCAAGCACAGCTAGAGTTAAGGTGCTGCTCGATTTGTTAGACGACCATCCAAAAAAGGTTAAATTGCGCATTGTTGACAAAGCCACTGGAAAATCAGTCGTGTTTTAACAGGATATTGTTTATGACAATTTACCAAAGTATTGTTGTTATTGCAAACATCAAGGGCATTACGAACGAGCATGTCGAATTTTGAAAGGAAATTCTGGAGGAAATGTTATCGCAAAAGTCGATCTCGATTTGCCAGCAAGTAACGAGAACAAAGTCGAGCAGTTAAAAGGTGATGCTCGACACTTCCTGAATGCTACACGAGCTGCCCAGGGTCTGGTGGAAATAGCATAACAAGATCACAACACTGGCAAACAGCATGTGTTGCAAACTGTTGTAGACAGTGCTACTAATGCTGTTACTGGAAATAATGTAGCAGTAAATGGCCCACTTACTAATGCTGATGCTGAACGACAGGATGAATTCATGAGGGTATCAAAAGCTCCAACTATTATCCCTGCTTCTACTGTGTTTGCAAGAATGCACACAATAACTGCAGACATCCACAACGCTACTGCTGATCGAGATTTGGCTGCTGCTGTTGTAACAACTCCCAGTAATGTCCTTGATTTGGTGGGTGAGGCCCAGCCTTTGGGGCACAAAAAGAACGGGCATCAGGATATACATGGGGTTTCTAAAGATGTTGGTGACATTGATGATGGTAAAGGAGAAGCTACAACTAAAATGGGTGAGGTTTGGAATGTGGTAAAATCTAGAAAATCACCCACACAGAAGGATGCATCAACAGGTCATTTGAGTCCAGGTGCTCGACAAATTGCCCCCAGCGATTTTAACAGCACGAATGTGTTTGCCGCTCTTGAACTCGACAATTGGAGATGCCAACTCAAAATGAAAATAGGATATCCACAGAACTTGTTCCAGTTTCTAGCAATGAAAACGTGGCACTTGGCAGGGAGATTGAAACTAAAGAATTAGGTGCTTGACGAAATACTTCAAAGACAGATTTAGAAGAAGAGATGACTGGTAACAGCTCTAATGTTCCAACATTATTTTTCTCGACTCCACAGGTAGAAAACATCATTAAGGAAGCTCAGGCTGCAATGATGAAGCATACCAATATGGTGCGACAACCTTTAGTTACATTGAACACATCCGACATCGAAATTTCTTCATAATCGGAGCATTCTTTTGGGAAATATGAAGGGGAGTCTAGGCAGCTGCTGCTGGCAACTGGTTTGGATTGTGAACAACAAGGTAGTTATGAACATAATTGGTTAGCAAAGACTAAAACTTGGGCTGATCAAATTGAAGATGAAGAAGAAGAAGACTGGGGCGATGACGATGAAAGGGAGTCGACTGATTACGCCGAGCTTGAGAGTGACGAAGAAGACTTGCGTTCAGTTGTTTCACCTTCACTGGCATCGAACCAAAGAGCAAACTAAACTTGAATGCACCAGCATTCATTTCCAGGAAATCGACAGCTACTACAGCAGCACCATCAGGGCAGCAACACCAGCAAATTATCACCAGCAGTGATGACATTTCAACTGTGGCAGCACCTGCTGCAGCTGGGCAGAAACATCAGACTTTTAGCACAAACAATCGATGCAGTCCAGTGCGTAGAGAAGATGAACAGCAGCAACAGCAATATCACCGCAGCAGTCCAGTAGCATCAACTGGGCAGCATCAACTTCAAACAAACACCAGCAGTGCACTGATCACTGGACAGCAAGAACAGCAGTATTCACGCAAAAACATTCGACTGTGTACAGATGCCGGACAACAGCAGCAGCAGATTTCGCAGGCAGATCACTGATTGAGCAACCGCAGCAGCATTTCACCAACATCAGTGCAGTGACAGTAGATAGAGCAGTAACGACAGCAGCGACACAAACGGTAAAATCTGGACAACAACAGCAGCTTCCAGTACCACTTCCAAATAATATACAGTAGTAGCGGCAAAAGCAACTACAGCAGCAGCACACAACTAGTGCACAACGTCAGAATTTCTCAAAATTTTGGCAGGAAGACTGCAGTCCATTTTTAAATTCGAAACAGCAGCACCAACAGATGCAGCAGGTTAGTTCAAGCAGACCACTAATCTTGGACACATTAACTTCTCCAAATCAGCAGCAAATTGCGGCGAGCACTGGATGAGAGAAAGAGCAACACTTTAGTCCAGCAAGTCCAGTTATAGCATTGGAGGATAGAATGCTATTGGATGCTTTAGCAACTTCTAATCCTTTAAACTCGTTAGACTCATCTCAAGCTTGCACTACTGGACATGAGGCTAATGTTATGCAAGAAACAGAGCAACGTACAGAAATGGCAGTCGCGACGAAGGTGACAAACGATGGTTTGACACAGCATGCTAATCTCGGAAGAGAAATTTATGAAGAAGGAGAAGAAGCTGAAATGCTAAATTAGTGCCGGATACAGGCAGCTACAAAGGTGATTTATCACCAATGCACAGTGGAAGAAATCAGAAGGCTCATACAAGGAAAAAAAGTTGGGACGACAAGGTCAGCGAGGAGGTAACCATTAGGCAACTTCCAATAAGAGCTGCGAGACAAAAACAAGTTGTAGCAACAACGTCAACAAAGTCCGGGAGATCAAAAAAGAAGACATGAATTTTGAATACTTATTAAAAAGGGTAGAAGAAGCAGATAAAGAATTACAAATGGAAAATATTAGAAAATTGTCAAAGGAGAGGCAAGAATGTACTTTGTACTTCTTTTTACTGTATCTTTTTATAAGTATAATCATATGTAATATCATCATAGAGTGTATTATAAACTCTATGATGATCATCGAATATTTGGTGCTTGAAAGTTCTTTCTCTTTACATGTGTGCTAATAGGAGAGGTTTTTTATTTGCCTCAATAGGATTTGTAAGGTAAGGTTTAGCTCGGTATGTGTTTGCTTAGCCCGAACGACTATTAGATTATATGCCCTCGTGAGATATTATTGCCGGCAGCTACTCCATGACTCCTCTACATGAGGCTGCTATAGAGGCAATGTGAGGCGCAGAGAAGTAATTATATAGTCAAGGCATATAGGAGACATTACTCGATCTTTTGTCCCCCTTACTTGTACTTTTCCTTTACGGCTTGCTTCTATCATGAATAAAAACCTTATTTAATCAAAAAAAAAAAGAGTAAAGAAATTTTAGGCACCGTTTTTAATTAGTATTACTGTTTACTCGTAAAAAAATTACAGTTAGAATTTATACGTTATCTCTAGACAAGTAAATTAATTTGATTTTAAAATAATAAAATAATTAAAGAAATACGCAATACTTAGCCTTGAAGTGAAGATAAAATTGCAGAAACAGTAATTCCGGAAGCAGGCTTGCCGGGCACAATGGCAATGAAATCAAGGAATAAGGAGATAAAATTGTATAAAGCTTTGAATCTATTATAGCGTAAGTTTGCCAGATAAATAGTGTCATTTACAATGATAACATAGCTCACTATTTATAGCTGCATCTAGGGAACAAGGTCCTAGGATCATGCCCTTCTTTAATGTCAACTATGAGGGCCATTGAAGAATGTGTAACGGTGAGCATAAATGACAAATTCTCTGTAACGGGCAGTGCACTAAACGCTATGAAATATTCTCCATTAAATGCTACCGCGCGAAGGATATTTATTGCCTCTTTATGAGTGTCATTCTTTCCGGTGACAAACGGGATAGTTTCCTTCGGTCTCCAGGTGTCACTCTTTTAAGCGGCCACTTAGCATAGCATATTTTACCCTATACAGGTAGTCCCCGTGCTTTCCGGTGACATAACTTTGTGTCACCGGAAAGTTGGTAGAAACACTCTTTTTGGCAGGAATTACTATGATTCTCTCTAAAAAGCTTTTAACGGTTGATTAGACGCACATCTCTCCGTATTTAATGCCTCGAACACGCGTCATACCACTATTCAGCATAACTTTTGCCGGTTATCGAGTTAATCATGGCCACGAATTTAGCCTCCTAAACCTTTACTTATACGCATCCTCCTCCTTCATTCATACTCCATAATTCTCCAAACTCTCTATAACTCTCTTTATTCAACTTGCATCCTGTTCTTCAACCTTTCTTTAACTCTTTTCAAACAAAAAAGCTTTTCCTTCTTCCATAACATATAATGGCTTCTTCTTCAAAGAATACCAGTTCCTCAAAGAACAAGAACAAATCCAAGGAAGCTGCTCCTCCAACAGTGAACACCATCATTCGTAGACGTCTTGTTGCAACAAAAGACTTCGAAGAGAAATTTCCTTCTATTAGCCTTCGTACATGGGCCGTTAGCAGGTATCCTTCTTCCATCCGTCCTTTCAGCGTTACTGCCGTGAAGGAAGACTGTCGTTGCCAGGACTTAGACATTATCGCTCCCGACCTGGTGGAGCGGGTAACCTTACAAAGAAGGGTTTTACGTACTTCTATACGTATCCCTTCACTTTGGGGACGTTTTCTCTGAGTGGAGAGCTTGACTCCATCATTGAGGAGTTTTGCCTCCGCTACCAAGTGTGTTTGGCACAGGTGAGTCCTTCTGTGTGGAGGACGATTGCTTGCCTTTGGTGCTTGTACCAGGAAACAAGGGAGGAGCTAACTTTAGCTCATGTGATGAACCGTTATTCCCCCAAGATCTTCCGTGGGGGATTATCAACTTCAGCAAGGGGGTCCATATGCATTACTATCCAGCATGGATAATGATAACGGCCGTGGGTGGATGGAGCAGTTTGTTTCAGTTGCCACCAGTGACATTATCCTGGCCTCGACTCTTTCCTTCCCGGAACTGTGGAACCACACTCGTAAGTATACAATCTGCTTCTTTCCTTGTTAAAGATCCTTTCTTGTCATTATTAACTTTTCTTCCTTTTCCTACCTCAGGGTCTCGGTGGGTTCCCGCTAGGGTTGAGGGCTTGGACCAATGGGTTCAGAAGATTTTGGACGTTACCACTCCTAAAACCCGCTCGTGGAAAGAGCTGTCCCTGAAATACGGATGGAAGGTAAAAATCATGGTAAGCTTAACTCATTATGTCCTTACCTTTTCTTATGAGAAAGTTATCTGACTTCTTTCCCTTGTTGAATATAGGTCTACCCCAGGGCTCAGTTATTGTCCCCGAGGAGGATATTTTGGCTGATCCTGCTGATATAGCGAGGCTGCTGCAGAAAGCTTTTTCACACACAGGTATCTCTGGGCCTGCTTCTCGTGCAAGTGCTTCTTTTCGGAGTCCCCGGCCGGAGAATAAGCAACCAAAAAGAAGGCGTTCCTCTGCGGCCGAGGGAAAGAATAAGAGGTCGAAGAATGCTGCCCCCGAGTCGTCTCCGGAATTCGTGGTGACAAGCCCTCCGCTCGGGCCGGCCATAGATACCGTGTTGATTGACGATGACGGAGAAGCTAGCGAGAAGGGAGCTTCTCTACATAGAAGACGACGACCTTCCTCAACTCACAGACTGCTCAATCTATTAAGTAATTACACCAATCGAGGATGATGTCTTGGCGCTCTAGGAGGAGTATGAAATGGAGAAAAATGCCAACTCCCGCTTCCGGGTCCCAGTCGTTGCGCCCAGTATTTTGGGGCTGAGTACCGGGTCCCTTCCTTCTTCGGTTGACGAGCAACCAACAACCACCACTGCATTTGTCGCAGATTCTTCTCATCCTTCAAAGCCATCAGCCTCGTCTCTATCTTCACCAACACTAGCAACTGCTACATCATCTCCACCTTCGTCAACTCTTCCACCAGCAACTGCTACATTATCTCCACCGGCTGCATCTGCTCGAGAAGAGGGTGTCCTTCTCCCCCAGTCCGGTCTTCACCAGATGCAATTTGCTATCCCAACCGGTGGAACTCACTAACTATCTGAAGCCTTTGGCTTCAGAAAAAGATTGGGAAAAGATACAAGCTCTCTCGGGAGAGTGCTTGTTGAACAATGCCATGTACAACGCCACAGCGGTACATTCTTTACTTTATTTTTTATTTCTTTTGTTTTGGACTGAAATTATCCTAAGTTTTCCTTTCTTGTTTTGTAGGCCAACTTTCTTGCTTCCGAGGACCTCCAAAGGTTGATTCAGGAAAAGGAAGAATTTACCTTGGCACGGGATCAACTTTTGGCCGAGCGGGAGAAAACTGCTGCTCGCCTCTCAAAATTGGAAGCCAAAGCTACTGAGGTCATTGCATTGGAGACTCGTTTGTAGCAAAGAAAGCAAGAAGTGATATCCCTTAGCCAAGAGATTAGCCCGGTGAGGGTTAAATTTAACGAAGCTAGGGCCAAATGGGCTGAAGTCCATAATGTTGTTCTTGTTGCAACCGACTGCGAAGCTGCCTCCCTTGAAAGATTGACCAACTTAGAGGCAGCCTTGAACTCCAAAACTGAAGAGCTTACTGCTGCAGGGGTGAAACATGCCAGTTGGAGGAGAAGTATAGGAAGACTATTGAGCATAATAGGCTCTTTAGCTCAACTATCCGTGACCTCGATGTTAGCCTCAAATCCGTTAGATCCGCCCGGAAAAACCTTTCTCCGAGGTAACACAACTCAAAGAAGAACTTAAGCACCGAGCGATTTCCCTCGTGTTTGAGAAAACTTATGTTATGTACAACATGAGGAGGAACCTTGGAAGAGGCTAAGGCGGGTATAGTTGAATTTGATGCTGAAACTTCTAAGGCCCGTGAGCTTGAGTTAGCTGCTAAAAGAGGTCTCCCGGTAGAGCCTGACGCTTTCGATTCTTCCAGTTCCGGTTCCGAAGCTTCAGGAACTGAAGAGGAAATGGAAGGCAAAGATGTTGAAGGCCAAACTGATGAGGGCAAAGATGTTGAGCCATCGGTGGATCTCCCCACTTCCCCTCGGGGCGTGGACACTTCTCTTCCTCCGGGTTCCGGCGATGCAGCAGTTTAACTTTTCTTTTCTTTTTCCAACTTTTGTATTTGTGCCGCTTTGGCATGTTATTGTAAATAAAGACATCTTTTTGCTCAAGTATTGCATGAGTCTTTATTTCGTTTCAACATTTATGCAAGTTTTAATCTTTGTACTTTTTTTGCTTAAGTGTTTTTCGCAAGTTTTACTGTTTGCGTCTTATTATGTAAAGCCTTGGGTGTATTTTTCCCCGAAAGCATTTGGATTTCGGGCACAATTCTTTCGAAATCAACCCTTTTATCGTGAGGGTTTTTATAATAGAGCGCTCTCTTATGTTTAAGGTGATCTTGAAGAGGATGTCTTCTATTCGTTATGGCACTATCATTTGAAGTACTTGTTTAACTTTCAAATGATAAAATCAATTCATCGATCAGACAAGAAACAAGATGGAAAATAAAAGGACTTTACTTTATTCCTTTTGTTTTCAAAAAGTACATAAGTATTCGTTATGCTAAAAAGAAATTGCCATTTACAACTTATTTTTACGGGGTTGGCCGCGCAGTCCCCGATCCTGATGATATAACTATGTTCCCGATTTTCGTGTTCCGGTCGACGTGGCAGTCATTGTTGCCGTATTCTCATATCATTCCCCCCTCCCCCCAGTGCTCACATGCGAAGAATTCGAATTGGAATATTGGAAATCTTGCACCTTCGAGGATCCCACTAATGAATTGCTAGACAATCTTCAGCTCGGTTGTCACACCTTCTTTTTCGTATACCCCCCGAGGAATATATAAAAGAGTTTTTCCAATCAAAGTGACATTATTCAAAATGGGATTATTTGTTTAATTTTATCAGAGTCGCCACTTGGAATATTTAATTAGTATCCCAAGTCACCGGTTTTTATCCCAAATCGAGGAAAATTTCGACTTTCCTTATGAAATCTGCGAACCAGAAATTCTAAGTAAGGAATTCTGTTAACCCGAGGGAAGGTGTTATGCACCCTCGGATTCTATGGTTCTAGCACGGTCGCTCAACTGTTATGATCGGCTTATTATCTGATTTTAAAACATGTTTATGGCCTATGGTATATTTTAGCGTTTTTAAAGAATTGCAATATTAGTTAAAATATGTCACGAACCACGTCACATAAAATGCACCCGTGATTCGTAACACGTTTTAATTTAACATTGAGATTTGGATTTGGGTCACATAAATGCACACTCGCGTTAGGAAATTGAGTTATTAAGATAACGTGCCTGAAGCAACTACGCGTTTTTAACTTTTTGAGGGCCATGAAATTCACTGGATAGCACACCTCGGTTTTCTAAGGATTTTAATATTGATTAATGAGGGCCATGTATTTTGAAATTTCATTTGGCATGGTACACCTCAAATTATTTGAAAGCTTTTATTATTCAAATTTATTGGAATTGAGTCACCTAAAAGGCACCCTCGAAATTGGCATTGTTACTATGTCACGGGAACCGTACCCATAGTCACAATGTTCATTAACACGCCTAAAAGCAAGCTACGAAAGTTAAGGCATTTAAGACTTAATTATTTTAATCTTGTATTTAACTATTAACAGGGCCATAAGTGATCGTTGCTAATTACATGGCTCACCGCTATTAATTAAAGGAATCTTTATACCTAAAGTTGTTAGCACTAAATCTATTTGTTTAATGCCATTTGGAAATCCACATGTGAACGGCTGATATTCTATTTGGTTTTTGCACTGAACAGCGGCCTGCTTAGGCTCCCACTGTTTTTAATTGCAGGCCCATAACAGGCCCCTCAGAATAAGTCCAATTACAAATATAGCCACTAATTCCATAAGACAACTGTACTTTGAATTTTAACATTAATACCAGAAATAGCCACATTTTGAGTTTTAACACTAATTCTAGAAAATAGCCATACCTTGAATTTTTAACTCTAAACCCAGAAAAACAGCCGTGCTTTTAAATTTTAGCACTACTTCCAGAAAAAACAGCCACGCCTTAAATTTCAACACTAATTCCAGAGAATAGCCAGATTTTGAATTTTAACACTAATTTCAGAAACAGCCATGCTTTAAATATTAACACTAATTCCAGAAAAACCATCATTTGAATTTTAACAGATTGTCTCCATATTTCCATACGGTCGGAAACAACTATCAGAAATGATCACTCATCTTAATACTTACATTCAGAAATTAGACTAATGAAATTACAGTTTTCATCATAATGTTTACTTTACATAGCACCAATATCTCTTAATTAAAATACAGTCCTATCTCAATTAACATAACAATCTAGACATGAAATAATCAACATTCAACTCAGACATGAGGGTTTGGCAACAAACTCAAACATTTCTTGAAAAACCAACTTGTTCTGCCTTGGAGTTTGACAGGCTTGGCCCTGCTTAAAATAATTATACTACATACTTAATCATAGCAATTATTTTTTACCATTAGTCACTATGAAAATTACTTAAACAAAAAAGAAACAAACAAAGTACTTCAATATGCATTTAGATAGGATTCCATATTTAGTCCAGTCATAACAGAACCAAATCCATAACAAAAGAAAAATTATTGAACTCAACAAAGAAAGGCACCTGATTTCATGATTGAGTTTTAATCCATTTTAAAATAACATATCTAGTAATGCAAGCGGTTGATTTATATAGGTTTACTAGCAGAAGATTTCAACAACATCGGATCACTTTTACAGATAATAACACCGTTTTATTAAAAGAAAAGCACACATATAGGGATATTCGAACTTGCCAGTTTAAAACAAGCAGATACCAGCAAGCGACCTAATAAACTAGCGTCAGTATTGAAAGAAGCCCAGCAATGTAGTCAGTCACTCAACAGCAGTAAACTTCCAATCTCGGCAGTGACCTTAATTGAAGTTATTTTTTGAACTTAGAATGTTTCGCCAAATTTTCACAAACAAGCAGTAATGAAGATAAACTCGAAGTAATTTCTCTAAGAGCAAAACCAGTCTATTAGAGTGTATGTCCGTGGTAATTTCTATGAGTGATAGTGTATATGTGAGTTAATGAGAGTCTATGTGTGTGTGTGTATGTGAATGATGCTTTTTCTCTGTTTGCCCAAAAAATCTCCCTTGAATGAAAAATCTGACCCCCTTTTATATGCAAAAAATCACAGACTAGTTTAAAATCTGTTTGTTATGCAGAATATCTCAAATATCTTCCCATCCCCTCTCTGTTTTTGTGTGTGCATGTGATCCAAAACAGATTTCTGTTAAACTTCTTAAAATATCCCTTTTTCCCCAAATGTTTTTCTATTTTACTTACTATTTGACATTAAGGACCTCCCAGAAGCTTCTATCTATTACTAACAGATTATTACCCAAATTAACTCCCACATGTTCTGATTTTACCATATTAAGCTTTACGGGTCAAGTTGACCCGACCCAGACAGCACCCAAGCCCAATTCTGACCCAATCCCTTTTTTGGGCTTCAATCTTCAGAAGCCCCAGGTTTCATTTATGGCCCTTCAAGGGGTCTCAGCCCGTTTTAGACCAAAACGTCAGTGAAACAAAGAAGAAAACAGAAATGGACACGATTTTTGACCCAAACATAATTGGAAAATTAAAGAAGGAGTAGAAGATGAGAAATACTAAAGAATAATTAAAACCGAAATCAAAATAAAAAAGAAAGGAAAAGAAGGTACATCGGACCAAAGTATCTTTAACATTTTGATTTTTTAAGCCAAAATTGACCTTAACCGTGTTCTTGTTAAGAACACACGGTAAAGTCCTTTTTAACTTTAAATCGGCTCCAAATAGGCTTCGATTCAAAAGTTCGGACTTTAGAGTTCCTCTTTTCGATTTGAAATCGAAGGGGTTTTAGGGATTTTTGGTTGAAACGGGAGGGGGTAACGATGGTTGTTGGGTGTGATTTTGGGCAAGTTTGGAGGTGATTTGGGGCGAGAAACAGCCATGGCTGCTGTGAGGGTTTGGGGGCGGCTAGGGTTAGGGTTTGAGAGGGGATCGTTTGGACGATGGGAAATGGGGTTGGGGGGTTGGTTCTGACACTTATATAGTCAGAGGGAATTAGTTCCGAGCCGTTAGATCTGTTGAGATCAATGGCTCAGATCAGATGTTTAATCTAAACAGCACCGTTTTGGGTAAAAGGGGTAGCTAGGTCTGGGCCAGTCCGGTTATTCATTTGGGCTTGGTTCAAGTTTTTAAAAAATGTTAGCCTAGTCCGATTTTTCTTCTTTTTGTTTTTTTTCATTTTATTTATTTTAGTTTTCTCTTTTTATTATTTTTTGAAAACTAAGAATCTTAATTAAAATCCTAAACTACTTAAAATGTGAAATTAAACTAACTAACTAGTTATAAAAATTGTAATAACACTTGATTCTAAGAACTGAAGATTAAGAAAAGTGTAAAATGAACTATTTTTTATGATTTTTCTAATTTTATAAACCAAATAATTACTAATTCAATCCTAAAAATGTAAAAAAAAAAATCCTAAATGAGATGCATGATATTTTTGTTTTTTCATGATTTAATTACTTAAAAATTAAACAAGCAAGAAAATATAAATAATTTAAAATCTAATAAAATTCTTAAAATAGTTTATAATTAATTAAAAACTATTTTATTGATTTTATAGGAGTATTTTGCTACGGCAAAAATCACGTGCTCACAGCTGCCCCTCTTTGCTCGGAGACACGAAGGATTTTTGGGCAAAGATAAAATGAGCAATTCTGTGGGATTTTTGCCTATCCGAAACTCCATGAGAAGCATTTTTAAAAATTTTTTGACCGAACCTTGCTTCAAGGGTTGCCTACATATCCTTGGCTACAAACGAATCAAGTCAGTGTAGTTCTGAAAGTTTTGATAGCTAGGACTACCAGGAAGCTGTGATTTTCACTATTGCTGCTGCTGTTACTGCTTGTTGTGCTCCTTATTACACCAAAATGGAAAACATAATCTAAGCTAAATACGTTTATTATTATGAGTTACAAGATTCCTATTTACAAATTTCTTGAAGCTTGATCTTGAGTCTTAGCTGGTTCTCGAGGCAGACTCCCATCTGAACTTTGATGTTCATCGGCTGTAGGTGCTGGTTCTTTCTTCAACTTTTGAATCAAGGCAAGACATGCGAAGCTTATGACTTCCGTCAAATTTTGAATATATCGCGTCCTTGTTCATTTTCAGCTTTTGAATTTGCTCCCTTTTGTTCTCTTCTTTTCTTTATTCTGAATTGAGATTCATTCTTTTGGTCATCTCGAACCCTGTGCCTTGAGGGAAAACCTGCTCAGACACCAGACCAAATCAAGCGAACAAAATTATCCTTCCCCAGTTCCATTAAAAAAAACTTGTGAGTTATTTGCAACTAAAAGCAAAACTATTTCTCTATTAAAAACAGTAAAATAAAGGAAGGATTGCCAGGTTATGCTGGGAAGCCGACCGAGTTATGATGGAAAAAAAAAAATTCCCGGGTTATGCCGAGGATGTTATATGTCGATTCTACTGGTGAAAAAGAAAAAGAATTCCTAGGTTATTCCAGGGTAAAAGAAAAAGTCATTGGGTTATGCCAGGGAGTCCACGGGCTATGCCGGGAAAACAGGGTAACAGAGATTTTTGGGTTATGCCAAAGAGGTCCACGGGTTATGCCGAGGAGAAAGAAAAGACCTTTGGGTTATGCCAAAGAAGTCCACGGGTTATGCCGGGGATGAAGGAAAAGATCTTTGGGTTATGCCAAAGAGATCCACGAGTTATGCCAGGGATGAAGGAAAACAAAGATCTTTGGGTTATGCCAAATATATCCACGGATTATGCCGGAGATGAAGGAAAAGATCTTTGGGTTATGCCAAAGAGATCCACGAGTTATGCCGGGGATGAAGGAAAACAAATATCTTTGGGTTATGCCAAAGATATCCACGGGTTATGCCCGGGATGAAGGAAAAGATCTTTGGGTTATGCCAAAGAGATCCGCGGGTTATGCCGGGGATGAAGGAAAATAAAGATATTTGGGTTATGCCAAAGAGATCCACGGGTTATGCCGGGGATGAAGGAAAATATCTTTGGGTTATGCCAAAGAAATCCACGAGTTATGCCGGGGATGAAGGTAAACAAAGATCTTTGGGTTATGCCAAAGAGATCCACGGGTTATGCCTTATGCCGGGGATGAAGGAAAAAATCTTTGGGTTATGCCAAAGAGATTCACGGGTTATGCCGGGGATGAAAGAAAAGACATTTGGGTTATGCCAGGAAAGTCCACGGGTTATGCCGGGGATGAAGGAAAAGATCTTTGGGTTATGCCAAATAGATCCACGGGTTATGGCGGGGAGTCCATGGGTTATGCCGGGGACAAAAGGAAAACAAAGATCTTTGGGTTATGCCAAAGAAATCTAAAATAATGCAAGGAAAGGTTTGAAGGAGACTTCCCTCTGATTAATGCTGCAAAGCTATTTTTTAGCCTTTGTGCAGTTTCCTTCTTAGTTACACCTGCATCTTGTAAGGTTGCTTTGGATTGCACCAATTTCCTGTTTCAAAACAAAGCAATTATTAGTTTGAAATGGTGATTGGTTTGTGGCTTTGATGATTCTAATCACTTGATCCCGACCCAACTTTTGGCGAGAACCTCCACTTCTTGCTTGGTTTTTTAAAAGTTGATTTTTTTCTTGAACCGAGGGACCTAATTTTTTGTAAATTTGTTGTGACAGCTTGCCCGTATGGGACTTTGTCTTTTGACTTTTTCTTTCCTCTGGGGCTTTTTCTTTTGGCTTTCTTTTCATTTTTCACAACTTTGGGGTTTTAGAGCATCGGCTATCATGGCCAGTCGGGGTCGACTTGATGCACTCGCTGAGACTGGTACTTCTTTTGGATCTGGCTGTTATTAAGCGGGACCCTGTAAAACCAATCTTGCCACCTTTTCTTTGTATTAGTTTCGGAAATAGAGTTAGACCAAAAGGGATTCAAAGAAAAGTAAACAAAAGCGAGAGAATGAATTTAGAGAAGTATCCCTTTCGGGAAAGAGAGAAGGACTTGTCTGGGGTTCATGCAGACTTCGCATAGGCATGACATGCTTCTTAGACTGGATGCCCGATCTGCGCAACCATCCAACTTCTAAGCCCATCACAATCCGTATTCTGAAACCGACAAACCTTGCCAGGACTTTTTCAGTACCAATAGTGGTGAGGATTCCTGTTTTTCGGTCAACGGCGCCCTTTGCGGGTTTTCGCCAATTGACCTCTCTCATTTCTCTTCTCACCGTCGCATTGCAGTACTCTTTGCGAGTTTTCACTAACAAGGCTCTCTCATTTTCAATTTCTCTGCTCACGTCGCCTTACGGTGCCCGTGTGGGTTTTCACAATAAGACTCTCTCATTTATTTCTCTCATTTTGAATGCATTCTCCGATCTTGGGAACCTTTCACTGATTGATCGGAAGGACTTGAACAGGATTTGGTAAAGAGAGTTTTGAGTGGATTACAACTTTGAAACATTTTAGGCGAAACACCACCGAATCGTTATGACATCTGCCCCAGTTCCACTGTCGGGGAAATTTGGATTTTTATTTTGGTGTGACTGAACCTCAGGGAGAGGCTACCTACGTATCCTTTCGGAATCAAGTCAGACGTAGTTCATGCTACATTTGTCTTTTGGATTTTTGTTTGTTTTTGTTTTGTTTTGTTTTTATTTTCTTTTATTTTTCTTTTTCTTTTTTTCTTTTTCTTTTTTCATTTTTCTCTTCTTTTTTTTTGATCTTTCTTTTCTTGTCTTTCAACTAAACTTTCCAATGATAGCTTTCAAGTTCCAAAGAGGGTGATCAATGAAGAATAACCGGCTCAAAGGGTTGGAGTGTTTGGGGTAGCGAGAATGAAAGCATTCGTCATCTCAATCGAAAAGATTACACATAGTACCTTTTGACTGCATCTGCATTTACTGTTGTTTCGAGATCATTTCCTTCAATGTCTCCCAGGTACAATGCTCCTCTTAGCAATATCTTTCTAATGATATACGGGCCTTTTCAATTAGGCGCGAATTTCCCTTTTGCTTCCTGATGTGGGGAAGAATACGCCTTAAAACGAGTTGCCCCACTTCGAAATTTTTGGGCCGTACTTTTTTGTTGTAAGCACGAGCCATTCTTTTCTGGTATAACTGCCCGTGGCAGACTGCGGCCATCCGCTTTTCATCTATTAGGGTTAACTGTTTCAGGCGGGTTTTGACCCACTCACTATCTTCAATTTCAGCTTCGACAATGATCCGAAGAGAAGGAATATCAACTTCCGCAGGTATCACAGCTTCAGTGCCGTAACTAAAAGATATGGGGTTGCTCCGATTGATGTACGCACAGTTGTGTTGGTTCTTGGTTCATTACTTCACAGTTAGACAGCATGTTTGGATCTGGGCATGAAATCCGCAAGCATGTCATGTTATTTAAAGCCACATTACTAGAAGTGAAAAGAAGAAAGAAAAACAAAATAACAAAATCAGAAGAGATGAATGATGAACTATTGATTTCATTTCATTGAATTTTAAGATAACAGGGTTTACATTTGGAACTAAAAGACAAGAAACTAAAACAACGAAACATCCGAGTTACACCCTGGAATAACTCGTGATGCAGAAAAAGTGACAAAACAAGTCTACCGGGACTCCCGCCTGATTGGGAAGGGCGTAGCCTTCCAATTTTGCAGTTTGGCATTAGGTCCCATGTACAGCACCTCAGAGGTGCTTGAGCCTTCCCCTTGCTGAACCATGTGAGTTTCATACAACATCTGTTTCATAGCCCTACAAATTTCCTTAATTTCTTTAGCCGTGAAGGCTTCATCTTCCTCTTCGTCACCGTTCTTAGGCTTGACGAATGTTTTGTACCGAGGCAGGATTGGCTTAGTCAAGACCCACCCATCATTCTTCCTTTTCTTTTCCCATTTTATATCAGCTGGCGTGGGTCGAAAGCCTAACCCAAAGAATCCCTCGCTGGCTGTCGAGGTGATAGGCTCAGCTGTTCCTTGCAGCGACTTCCCGAGCCCTTTACCAGGTTGATAGCCATGTCTGATCATCTCTTTGGCTACCATGATTGATGCATTTGAAAGGAAGGGTTGGGGGCAAGGTTTCCCTCTTCGTAGTGGTCTGCAACTACAATTTCAAAAGCTTGATAGATTATATGTTCGCTTCCTTCCTTTGCTTCAAGGCATGGGACTGATGGATCGCGATAAATTGATTGTTCATCCTCTCCATGAACCACAATCTCCTAGTTTTCATATTCAAATTTAACCATTTGGTGGAGAGTGGAGGGCACGGCTCCTGCCGCATGGATCCACGGTCGTCCCAAGAGAAAATTGTAGGAGGTGTCCATATCCAGAACCTAAAAGGTTATTTCGAAGTCGACCGGTCCAATAGTCAGGACCAGGTCGATTTCTTTAATAGTATCCCTCTTCAAGCCATTGAAAGCACGTACGCACACATCATTAGGTCTGATTTTCTTTATGCAGATTTCCATGTGCTGTAGGGTTGAGAGCGGGCGGATATCCACCCTAGAACCTCCATCTAGCATGACTCTTTTTACATAATATCCTTCACATTTGACTGTCAAATGAAGGGCTTTATTGTGAGCAGCCCCTTCCAGGGGCAGATCATTTTTGCTGAAGGAAACTTGATGGGTTGCAAAGAATCTTTCTACCGTCCTTTCTAGTTGCTCTACTGTAGTTTCAATAGGCACATAGGCTTCATTGAGGGTTTTGATTTAAAACTTTCTGATGCTCAGTTGAGCCCATGAACAGAGATAGAAGAGAGATCTGATCAGGAGACTTTCGAAGTTGATCAATTACTTCATAGTCTGCCATTTTCATCTTCTGGAAGAATGCCTCTGCCTCTTCGAGGCTTACTGGTTTCTTGGATGGGAAGCGTTTCTTGGTAGCATTATTTACTTCCCCCATATTGAGATATCTTTTGGCCGGGTTGTCTGCCTGGATTTCTCCCGAGATTTCTTTGCCTTTGTATGTCACTACCGTCTTGTTGTAGTTCCATGGCATGGCAGTGGGATCCGTCATGGGCCTTTGTGGCGCGCGACCGGTAACCACGGGCTCTTCAGCCTTGGTGGACATACCAGTCCCCGAACCACATAGGTCCCGTTTTGCACATACATTTGAGCCTTTTGCTTGTTTAACTCAAATCTCTTGGGAGGGCTTAATGGCTTTTGTTCTTTCTTGTGCCTTCGGGGGACATAAAGAATAGCATCCTTGGAGGGCAATGCCCCGGTTTCAACCTTTAACTTCTCTTCCGCCTTTTGAGGAACACTTTTGCTCTTCTTCTCTGTTCTGTCCTGTTTTGGGACAGCTTTCTGTTTTGTTTCTGTATCGGCTATGGCGATGATAGCTTTCAAGGCTGGGTCGAATTCCTTGTCTTCACAGATCATTCCAATAACCGGCCCACTGTTGTGAGCCGGTAGTGGATTATTGGTTACATTAGGGATATCCTCATCTCTCAGCACTATTCTTTTTTGTTCAATTAAATCTTCCATCGCTCTTTTCAATGTCCAACAGTTCTCTGTATCATGCCCTTCTGCCCCGAAGTGATATGCACATCGAGTACCCCATTGATAGGAGGGTGATTCTAGGTTTTGCCTATTTGAGGGAACAGGCTGAAGCAGACCCGTTTGAACCAACTTCGGGAACAAACTTGAATATGATTCACCAATGGGTGTGAAGTTCGTTTTCCTTGGCGGCTCTCAGGCATGGAAGTTATTTTGTGGAGGTTGAGGATTGTAGTAGGTTTGGTACGGAGGTTGATTTCTAGGAGGTGGAGTTCTGTTCTGATTAAATTGTTGTTGGGGCCTGCCATATGGCTGGGCATTCATTACTACATATGCTGGATGAGCATAGGCTATATCCTGGTGGGGGTAATAGTGCTGTGGGGCCCTTCCAGAGAAAAGAGGTCTGGCTGACCGAGGCTTTCTTGTACTTGAAGCAGCCATTGGCGATTCTTCTTTCTTTTTTCGATTGGCTAACCCTCCAAACCCGCCTTGAATGGCTTGGGAGGTAGCTCTGATCGTGGATTGACTCAAAATCCGCCCTGTTTTTAGACCGTTCTCGACCATTTTCCCGATTTTTATGGCCTCAGCAAAAGGTTTTCCCATCGCTGACATTATATTTTGATAGTAATCAGCTTCTTGTGCCTGAAGGAAACCCGTGACCATTTCAACTTCGTCCATGGGAGGTTTCACTCTCGACGCCTGTTACGCCATTTGACGGCGTACTCCTTGAAACTTTCAGTGGCTTTCTTCTTTAAGTTTGCTAAGGAATTTGGATCCGGAGCAATATCAATATTGTACTGGAATTGCCGGATGAAATCCCTTTCCAAATCGTCCCAAGTATGCCAACGGGATATTTCCTGATCCATATACCACTCGGAAGCGATACCGACTAAGCTTTCCCCAAAATAAGCCATGAGAAGCTCTTCTTTTCCGCCCGCTCCTCTCAGCTGATAGCAGTACTTTTTGAGATGAGCTATAGGATCCCCATGCCCGTCATATTTCTCAAACTTCGGGGTTTTGAAGCCCAACGGTAGATGCACATGAGGAAACATAAACAGATCCGCGTATGATACATTTTTCTGCCCACTCAGACCTTGTATGTTTTTGAGGCTTTGCTCGAGACTTCTCATCTTTTTAGCCATCTCATCTTGCTCAGGAGTTTTTACATTTGTCTCCTGCCTTGAGGTAAACTCGTACCTGGGCAGTTGAGGATAAGCTGTTGCGGCGAACTGAGCTGATTCCATCGGGAAAGGCTGTGCCTGATATGTAAAAGGAGAAGTATTGCAGCTCGGCCGAGGCAAGTCAGGTTGTGTCGTGACTGAGCAAGGCGATGCAGTAAATATATTAGACGCCGCACCAGAAATTGACGCCTGGGGGCGATCTTCGGAGGGTGTTCCCACAAAATTGGCAGTGATGGTGGGGTACCCCAGTGGGTAGCTTATCGGGATATTGGTAGTCCCACTGGCCCTGGGAAAGAGTTCGGGAAATCCGGAATCGCACTTGGTGGTTCCTTTCCGTTTGTCCAGGCGTCTCACATTTCCATCATGCGGAGACGCAATAATTTGTTTTCTTCGGCAGCTGCCGATTCTGGAACCAAGATGCCTGAGATTGGATTTTTCTCTGCCATAGGAACTGTTGGTAAGGTTATCTCAGAAGCCATTTCAACACTTCCTTTTGATCTTGTGAAGTATGGATGAGACGCCAGGTTATCACAAAACCAATCACCTTACTTGAGAAAACCTATACTTAACAGCAAACCGGTAAGTCTGGGGAAAATAACAGATAGGTAATCGCACATTGGGGTGTGATGCACCTAAGCAGTTAAATGTGTTCCTATATGTTTCACAACGGTTGCATGTTTCATCCCGGTTTTGCCTACTTCCTTCAAAAGTTCTTTTTTCTTTTCACTTTCTGATTTTCACTCTCTACTCTCATCCCGTTCTTGCTCTCTTGTTTCTCGTTGATCATCATTTTTTTTTCATAACAAGGACTGCATAATTCTGGAAAAATAAAATGTAAAAATAAAGAGACAATTTTTTGGGAATTTTAATTTCCATTGATAAAATACTTCTATTACAGACTCAATTCTTGAAGAAAAACTGCGACATACTTGAAACAATTAATAATAATAAAAAATGAAATATAAAATCAGGAATACATTAATGATTCAGTTTCTGGGGCCCGTGGGACATCGTTCGATCTTGCCACGGGCCTCTGTGCAAGATCCCCTTGAAGCCGCTCCAAGTCACTCATGATCTGGCGGACAAATATCATTATTGCGGCAAAGAAGGTAGTTTGAGTCATATCTTCGTATGCTTGGCATTTTGCGACAATATATTCGGCAATGGCTCGGACCTTGTCTCGGACAATACCATTCTCTTGAAGAAGGCGCCCTATTTGTTGATCTCGGGCTTTTAGCACCTGAATGTATGACGGCTCTGACTCTGTAGCTGTTGCAGATCATGTTCCATTCGGGCCATCAGATCATAGCAGTGCTCTCAGTCAGCTTGAAAATTTCGGGCCTGTTTGTCTGCCTCATTTTCAAGATTATCTATGTTTCTTTTCAAATCAGTGATTGTCCCTTCATATCTTCTTTTTATTTGCCGAACAAATTGTGCACGCCCTTCTGCGTTTTTTGCCAATTGTTCTCTAATTTTTGCTTGGTTTGCCTCGGATTTTTCTAGGTTGTCTTGACATTCCAGCACTTTCTTTCTCAAATTGCTGATAAGCTTCCCATCCGCTTGGCTTCTCTCCTGATTTCTGGCGGCTATTTTCATTTGCTGAATTTGAGCTTTGAGGGCTTCATTTTCTTGAGTCAGTTTTTTCTTTTCACCCTCATCTGCAGCGGCTTATAAACCATTCTCGAAATGAAGATCCCTGACTTGCTTTTCTAGTTTGCTTATGTTGGCCCAATATTCATTTTCTTTGGCCAACCAATCCCATTGTGCTTGTGACTCTTCAATGAATTCTTGAAGGTGGGGTCTTTTGGCCGGTCGTCTGGACTCGACTTCTTTTTTGTACCAAGCAAGATAACTAGGTGAGACTTCACCTCGGGACATGTCCCGCACATAAGTATTTACCGGCAGGTATTGGCATTCGCTCCAAATCTGACAAATCACCTTTTCAGGGAATTGTCCATCGGCGCTAATCTCAATTGCATGACGGCTGAGGTCTTCATCTTTGGGCACCATTTGGCACCACCCCAATTGTCTCAAGACCCGATATGGGGCATAGGGCTGGATACTTTTAAGACCCATTAGGAGAAAGTGAGGCCCAGTAGCTGGCATATATATGATTTCGTCAACAGGAAAATAGCCGAGCGTCCATTCTATATGCTCCGCAGTAATGGAACGGAGATGGGCTATCCACTCTGCGACCCCTTCAGGCATACTAAAACCTTCAACATTTGCATAGAATTCTGCTATGCAGCTCTTTTCTATTGATGCATACCTCATGTATTGAGGACGCCGACATAAATGGTCAACCATCCATATTTGTAACAGAAGATTGCACCCCTCGAAAAAGTCCTCTCCGGCCTTACAGGCTGTGAGAGCTCGGAAGATCTCAGATTCTATCATGGGCGCGAGGATGCTTTTGGCCTGAGAGAGCAAAGTGCTGACAACCCCAGCTATCCGGATATCACTGTGCCCGTCTTTTCTGGGGAATACTAGGAGACCCAGAAATGCTACCATGAAAGCGAAGTACGTGTGTTCTTCCCATTTCAACCGGTTTCCTTTACTATAGCTCTTGCTTTCCGGATTGTTAAAGCCCTCTATATGACCGTACCGCTGATAGATGAATTGCAGAGTAGAGAAGCCGTCCGCCAAATCTGGGTTTTGGAACCCCTGCTTATTTTCAGCATATCTAGGAACTTGTGTGGGGTGACGGCTCTTGGAGCGACCAGATACCCATGCCTCAACGGAGTTTCATTTTTCCCGATATACCCGGCTATTTCTTCCAAGGCGGGTGTAAGCTCAAAGTCCGAGAAATGAAAAACATTATGGGCAGGGTCCCAAAATGTAACCAAAGCCTTTATGAGATCTCCCTTGGGCCTGATCGTCAACAAATCAGGGAGACCACCCAAATACCATTTAACCATATTTTGCCCTGATTCACCCAAATCTGTCCACCACATGTGCAGCTCCAAAGGAATTTTGGTCAATATCTCCATTGGTAATTTTGATTCGTGCTCATTCTGCACATTTAAATTAAGGTGATTGATTTAAGACCAGCGAATTTTTTCAAAAAGAGTCAATCTTGCACACATTTAAATAAACGGCTACTTTTGCAAATGCGGCCCTTCAGCACTTCAAAAGGGAATATTTTAGGCTGTGCTTGCTAGGTAGCCAAAAATTGAAATAGGTGGTCGTTTTTGCAAAAACAGCCTTCCGGCGTCCTTTTGGAGATATTTGGGCTATTTATGCAAAACGACACTACCTAACCACTTTCATTTTCATTTTCGAAATTTCCTAAAATAAAATACTTAAAAGAAGAAAGGGCTTTTCTGGATTTTTTTTTAATTTTATTTTATAAAAGGGTATTTAGAGAAAGTAAGAAAAATATATTTTGAGTTTTTGTATAAAAAGAAAGAAAGTATTTTGGATTTTTGTTTATTTAGAAAGGTAGTTTTTGGAACCTTCAAAAGTAAGAAAGAAAATAATTAAACCCCTTTTTTTAATTTTTTTTATTTTAGAAAGACAAAAAAAAAAATTCAAAATTCTTTTCGATTTTTTTTCTTTTATGTTTTTTTTTTTTAAAAAAAAAAAATCGGCAGAATTTTGGCTTATTTCGGACACCAGGTTTTTTGAAAAAACATGTAAGCGACTCTCAATTTTCTAGTACCTCAACTTCATCATTTTTTTTTTTTAACAGCCGGTCAACACGCAAACCGAGATGAAATAATGCACAAGTAGCACATAAATTATGCATCAAGACGGTCTTTGATTTCGGGGTCACCTGTCCTAGACGGGCCCAACCCCTGTGTTGAGTCCCCAAAGTCAAATGCATATGATGTAAATAAACGTACCTACTAGGGATCCGTCATGAGGTTATGTTATTCTAAGCTAAAAATCTGGGTATTGTTCTAGACTTGTGCACCCGAGCGGACAACTCGAGCCGAGGAGGGGGTTACGTATAGGGCACCAAAAGGCCACCCAGCTTTATAACTTATCCGGCCTCTTTTTTATTTATGGTATGACACTAACAAAATAGGGATGCACGGCCAACGTGCACATCCCCGAAGATGAGAAGAGAAGGGTTCGCAACAGTTTTATATACTGTTCAAATAATATCAAAGCGGTAAAAACGTCATTTAGCACATTAGGCTCAATCATGTAATAAAATCAGATAATAATAAAAGCCAAGCATAACAGTTATTCTAAGCTCGAATTCTTGAACCCTGAACCAGAGATTCTGGGTTCGGTCCCCAGCAGAGTCGCCAGAGCTGTCACACCTCCTTTTCGTATACCCGAGGAGTATATAAAAGAGTTTTTCCAATCAAAGTGACATTATTCGAAATGGGATTATTTGTTTAATTTTATCAGAGTCGCCACTTGGAATATTTAATTGGTGTCCCAAGTCACCGATTTTTATCCCAAATCGAGGAAAATTTCGACTTTCCTTATGAAGTCTGCGAACCAGAAATTCTAAGTAACAAATTCTATTAACCCGAGGGAAGGTGTTAGGCACACTCGGATTCCGTGGTTCTAGCACGATCGCTCAACTGTTATGATCGGCTTATTATCTGATTTTAAAACATGTTTATAGCCTATGGTATATTTTACTTTTAACCGCTTTTTTAAAGAATTGCAACATTAGTTATAATATGTCACGAACCACGTCACATAAATGCACCCGTGATTCGTAACACGTTTTAATTTAACATTGAGATTTGGATTTGGGTCACCTAAATGCGCACCCGAGTTTAGGAATTGAGTTATTAAGATAGCGTGCCTGAAGCAACTATGCGTTTTTAACTTTTTGAGGGCCATGAAATTCACTGGATAGCACACCTCGGTTTTCTAAAGATTTTAATATTGATTAATGAGGGCCATGTATTTTGAAATTTCATTTGGCATGGCACACCTCAAATTATTTGAAAGCTTTTATTACTTGAATTTATTGGAATCGAGTCACCTAAAAGGCACCCTCAAAATTGGCATTGTTACTATGTCACGGGAACCGTACCCATAGTCACAATGTTCATTAACGCGCCTAAAAAGCAAGCTATGAAAGTTAAGGCATTTAAGACTTAATTATTTTAATCTTGTATTTAACTATTAAGAGGGCCATAGGTGATCGTTGCTAATTACATGGCTCACCTCTATTAATTAAAGGAATCTTTATACCTAAAGTTGTTAGCACTAAATCTATTTGTTTAATGCCATTTGGAAATCCGCATGTGAACGGCTGATATTCTATTTGGTTTTTGCACTGAACAGCGGCCAGCTTAGGCTCCCACTGTTTTTAATTGCAGGCCCATAACAGGCCCCTTAGAATAAGTCCAATTACAAATATAGCCACTAATTCCATAAGACAACTGTACTTTGAATTTTAACATTAATACCAGAATTAGCCACATTTTGAGTTTTAACACTAATTCCAGAAAATAGCCATACCTTGAATTTTTAACTCTAAACCCAGAAAAACAGCCGTGCTTTTAAATTTTAGCACTACTTCTAGAAAAAAAACAGCCACGCCTTAAATTTCAACACTAATTCCAGAGAATAGCCAGATTTTGAATTTTAACACTAATTTCAGAAACAGCCATGCTTTAAATATTAACACGAATTCCAGAAAAACCATCATTTGAATTTTAACAGATTGTCTCCATATTTCCATACGGTCGGAAACAACTATCAGAAATGATCACTCATCTTAATACTTACATTCAGAAATTAGACTAATGAAATTACAGTTTTCATCATATATTTACTTTACACAGCACCAATGTCTCTCAATTAAAATACAGTCCAATCTCAATTAACATATCAATCTAGACATGAAATAATCAACTTTCAACTCAGACATGAGGGTTTGGCAATAAACTCAAACATTTCTGGAAAAACCAACTTATTCTGCCTCGTAGTTTGACAGGCTTGGCCTTGCTTAAAATAATTATACTACATACTTAGTCATTGCAATCATTTTCTACCATTAGTCACTATGAAAATTACTTAAACAAAAAAGAAACAAACAGAGTACTTCAATATGCATTTAGATAGGATTCCATATTTAGTCCAGTCATAACAGAACCAAATCCATAACAAAAGAAAAACTATTGACCTCAACAAAGAAAGGCACCTGATTTCATGATTGAGTTTTAATCCATTTTAAAATAACATATCCAGTAATGCAAGCAGTTGATTCATATAAGTTTACTAGCAGAAGGTTTCAACAACATCGGATCACTTTCATTTCCATTGATGAACCGAGATTAGCTATTCCATCTACTTTTGCATTTTCTTCCCTCGGGATATGAATAATCGACCATTCCCGAAATTGAGCCAGCAGAGCCTGGACCTTCACTACGTATTGTTGCATGTGCTCCTCCTTGGTTTTGAAGATCCCGTAGACCTGATTTACCACCAGCTAGGAGTTACATTTGATTTCTATGACCTTGGAATCTAGTCCCTTGGCCAGTTCGAGTCCTACAATCAAGGCCTCATACTCTGCTTCATTATTAGTTAAAAGAACCATTCTGATGGTTTTCCTTAGGGTTTCTCCCAAGGGCGTGGTTAATACTACGCCAAGCCCGGACCCTTTTCGTTGGAAGCTCTGTCCATAAATAAGGTCCAAACTCCTGATGTTGATTCTGACACCATCACTGCCTCTTTAGTTGCTAGAGGCAGCAATCCCGGACTAAAATCGGCCATAAAGTCGGCCAAAACATGTGACTTAATCGCAATCCTCGATTTATATTTTGTGTCAAATTCACTCATTTCGACGGCCCATTTGGCCAATCTACTCTAGAGTTCGGGTTTGTGGAGGATGTTCCGTAGGAGAAAGGTGGTCACTAAAGCTATCGGGGTGACATTGGAAATAAGGCCTCAGCTTCCGAGCGGCAACTACGAGAGCTAAGACCAGTTTCTCCAAATGCGGGTGGTGAGTTTTTGCTCCCGTTAAAATTTTACTAATGTAATAAATTGCGTACCTTCCTCCTCACGAACTAAAATGGCGCTTACCGCTACCTCCGAGACTGCAAGTTTTTTTTTTTAAAATTATAAGATTTTACTCATAATAAAAGCAGACCGCAAAGGACTAGTACAAGTAAGGGGGACAAAAGCTCCAGTAATAATGGTTCCTCTATGCCTTGGCTATATAATTACTCCTATGCGCCTCACATTGCCCTTATGGCAGCCTCATGTAGAGGAGTCATGGGGTAGCTGCCGGCAAAGTCTCATGAGGGCATATAATCTCATAACCATATGGGTCTTGTCCAAAGGCATAGGACCTATGCAACATATACTGGGCTTAACCTTACCTTACCGATCCTATTGAGGCAAATAAAAAGGCCTCACTCTTAGCAACCATGCAGAAAGAAAGAACTTGCAAGAATCAAATACTCTGTGATCATCATAGAGTTTATGATACACTCTATGATGATATTACAAATGATAATGCTAATAAAATGACATATTAAAAAGTAGTAAGAGTTATAAGCTTGCCCCTCTTTGTCTAATGTTGTGATTTCTTCAATTTGGAAGTTGTTATCATCCTCCTCCCGCGTCTTCAAAATATAGTCAAAAATCATCTATTTCTTGAACGGGTTGATCTCGTAGACATTGTTGGAGCAACCTGCTTTTGCTTCGCCACTCGCATAGGTAGTCATCGAACATTTGTTTCATCATTTGACTTGCCGTCCCAACTCTTTTTCCTTGAATGCGATTTCTTAGTTTTTTCCACTGTGCATAGGTGATAAATCACCATTTTTAGCAGCGTCGTCCATGCATTTTTGAAGCATGTCATCTTCCTCTCCTTGTTCGTAAATGTCGCGACCTAAATGAACTGTGTGTGGTAGCTTCTAGGCAGTTTCCAGTGGCATCAAAACATGAGCATTTTGTGCTTTTATCATTGCTGCCTTGCATTGTTGTTGCTCCAACTTTTGCTCAATTTTACTGCTTTCAATCATGTGTCCAACACTAACAACTTGAGAGGGGATTATAGGAGGATTAGCTGATTCCAATACATCTATTAATCTTCTGTCTTCCAGTGATATCACTGAAGAATGTGGTCGATGTTGCTGCTGCTTCTGCTCCTGTCCAGTTTTTGTAGGTGTGATCACCGGATTACCAATGTACTGCTGCTGCTGTCGTCGATTCACTGGATTGCCTCGACTATTTGTGCGATATTCCTGCTATATTTGTCCAGTTTCTGCAGGTGAAGTCACTGTAATCTGCTCTAGCTGATGTCCAGTATTTTCACTATATTGCTGTCCAGTTTTATTTTCCTGTCCAGTAGCAGTGTTCGATTGCTGCTGCTGTCTGTTATTGCTCCTGTCGTCCCTTTAAAACAAAGCACAACTGTTGCTGACATGCTGCTGCTGTCCAGTTAACGCTGCTGTATGGAATTGCTGCTGATATCCAGTGTTTTCAACACGTTGCTCCTGTCTGCCATGCTGCTGCTGCTGTACAAATGTTGCACTGATTTGCTGCTGCTGCTGGCCATCATGCTGCTGCTTCTGTCCAGCAGATTCTACTGGATTGTTGCGATAACATTGTTGTTGCTGCTATTCATCTTGTGTAGTGACTGGACTGCCTCGACTGTTTGTGTGCAAATTCTGCTGCTGCTGTCCAATTGCGCTAAATTCTTGCTGTTCCTGCCTAGTAACAAATAGTACAGCATATGAAGAACAGCTAGGAATGAAAACAGGAGCATTCAAGTTAAGCTTACTAATATTTCCATTCTTTGCCAACGACAGTGAACCTATTGATCTTTGGTCGTCATCTTCACTCTCAAGGGCATCATAGTCAGTCGACTGGCCCTCGTCATAATCTCCCCAGTCTTCTTCATCATCATCATCTTGATCCGCCCAAAATCTACCTCTTGTATACCACTCCTTTGTATAACTCATTTGTCTTTTACTAACCATCTCTCTCAAACTTGGGACAACGTCATTGTTATTTCGAGTAGACAATAGTAACTGCCCAGAGTCTCCTTCATGTTCGTCAAACGATTTTTCCGACTGTGAAGGGATTTCAAAGACGGAGGTGTTCAATGTTACTACAGGCTGCCCAACCATATTTGTATGTAACATCATTGCAGCCTGCGCATCCTTGATAATTTTTTCGACGTGAGGGATGGAAAATTGCAATGTAGGTACGTTTGAGCTAAGATCCTCCATTAATTTGTTCTCTGAGGCATTCTGTCGAACACCCACTTCTGTAGCCAAAATATCACTGTGTCGGCCTTCGTTTCCAGTGCTGGATCTTGGAACAACTTGTTTGGACATCACATTATCATTTAAAATTGCTATCTCATCCCTATCGAGTTCCAGAGCATCAAACATATTGGATCTGTGAACATTACTGGAATTATTCCGTCGAACACCTGGGCTCAACTGGCCTGTTGATGTAGCCTTCTTTGTGAGCGATTTTTTAGATTGCACCAAGTTCCAATCCTCACCCATTTTGACTATATGTTCTCCCTTATCAACATCAACATTATCCCCATCTTTATTTAGCCCAAATATGATCTTTTGTTCATCCGTTTTAGCTCGCAAAGTCTGGGGTTCACCTTCCAATTCAGGTGCTTTACTGGTAATATCTAGCTGCTCATGTCGATCAGTAGCAGCATTATGGTTACCAACAGTTGCTGTATGCATCCTAGCGAAAACACTAGAGGCAGGTATCACAGTTGGAGCTTTTGGCTGTCCATTCCTGACCCTCTTCTCATCGTCTCGTTTATCAAAATCAGCAACACTGCCTGGATTGTGTGCTGCTACTGTAATTCCAGTAGCAGTGTTATCACCTATATGCTCACCTGGACTCCCATCATGCGATGCTGCTGTTTTCTCCGTAACACCAGCAACCATACTCGTAGTAACTTTACGATTAGCTTCAGCACTATCTCTCTCAATTTGCAGCACTTGATGCTTACTGTTGTTAGCTTGTTTGTCAGCTATTTCCACCACACCTTGGGCATTTCTTTTTGCATTCAAGAAATGTCGCGCATCACCTTTTAACTGCTCGACTTTTTTCTCGTTACTTGCTGGCAGATTGAGATCGACTTCTGTGATAACATTCTCTCCAGAATTTCCTTTCAAAATTCGACATGCTCATTCGTCATGCCCTTGATGTTTGCAATAACAACAATACTTTGGTAGATTGTCATAAACAATCTCCTGGTAGTACATGACAGATTTTCCAGTGGATTTGTCGACGATGCGCAACTTAACCTTTTTTGGATGTTCGTCTAACAAATCGAGCAACACCTTAATCCTAGCTGTGCTTGGCCTTGTTCTTTCCTGAGTTGCCTTGTCCACAGCAAGGGCTTTGCCCACAGCAGAAGCAATAGACATTAACGATCGTTTGGCCAAAAAATTAGGAGGCAAACCTGGCAGTGAGATCCAAACAACAGCCATAGAAGTTTCCTCCTTTGGATTGAATCGTAGAGTCCATGGAAAAGTTCTAAAGAAGTATTCATCTCCCTTAGCCTTCAAATAGCCAGTCGATCTTGAAAGAAAATGAACATAATCAGTAAACAGATCAAAACGCACAAGCAGATGGCGATATCCAATATTACAGTTTCCACGAACATCAAATTGCGTCGAGAATAATCTTCGAATCTCCTGCAAATCTGGTTTTGCGTAAGAAAACTTAATCATGACTGCTTGATGCAGTCCTTCCTCTCTTGTGAAATCATTAACTTCATCCATGGTGAATTCGATCGTCGGCTCTTCATGAACGAAAGTAACTGGACAAAGTTCAATTTTCGATGTCGTTGCGGCAAATTGTTTTTTTTGAACCTGCGCTGCATATGACTGTTTGGGATTGTTACGGATTGCATCGTTAGTGTTTTGAGTTATCTCTCCCACAGCCAAAGGCTGGAGAGAGCTAGCGGCAGCCATGGCTGCTCAAGAACTCATCGACGCACCTCAGATTCTCTGCGATGTAGCAGAAACGAAGCAGAAACAGAACTGCTCAATTTTGCATCGCAAAATCACAGAAATCTGTTCGATGCTCAATAAATCAGCGATGCAACTCGAGATAGAAACTGAAACAAGCAAACCAGTGCGCTACAGAGGCAACGACGGCCAGTGAAGCTCCAAACGAGCAAAACTGTGCGATGCTACTGTTCATAGCAGTCGCCTCTTCAGAGAGAGCGGGGTTTTTGACTGCAAGTTAAACTAACTGTGTTTCACCTTCCTTCGCTTTTGATAGTAACGGAGGGCTTGAAAAGTACCTTTTCAAATCTCTCAAAGCATGCTTGCATCCCGAGGTCCATTCGAAATTGGTTTTCTTTTTGAGCAGCGTGAAGAAACAGTGGCATTTCTCTAATGACAGGGAAATAAACTTGGTCAAAGCGGCCAATCTCCCTGTGAGCCTTTGAACTTCTTTCACACTTGACAGCTGGTCCAGGATGTCCTTGATGGCTTTGGTCTTATCGAGGTTTACCTCAATCCCCCTTTGTGATACTAGAAATACTAAGAATTTGCCGGAGCTGACCCCGAACGCGCACTTCTCGGGGTTAAGCTTCGTGTTATGCTTCCTTAGGATGTCAAAAGTTTCTTGTAAATTCTTAAGATGATCACCTGCATTCAAAGGCTTAACGAGCATATCGTCTATATAAACTTCCATAATTTTTCCTATCAGTTTTTCACATCTTGTTTATGAGCCACAGGAAGTGGCTCCAGCGTTCTTCAGCCCGAAGGGCATCACATTATAGCAATATGTGCCGAAATTCGTTATGAACGAAGTCTTTTCCCGATCTTTCGTGTTCATCTTAATTAGGTTGTACTCGGAATAAGCTTCAACGAAACTCATTAACTTGTACTCGGAATAAGTATCGAGGTTATTCTGTCGGTAACGAACCTGTCATCCGCCCGGAAACATCTGCCATATCCTTCGGCCCGTTCGTAGGGCAAAAACCGACCCCTCGAAGACCGTCTATCTGTGTCAAAAACATCTTTTGATTTTTCTTTATTATTCTTCCGTCCTTTTGCCGAAGACGGGAAGCCAACCTAATCATCTTCGATCCTTATCTTAGACTTGTACCGGTTGTGGACATCCGCCCAAGTAGTCGCTTGGAACTCAAGCAAGCTTTCCTTCAGTTTCTGGTAAGCGTCTGAACTTCTCGGATTCATTCCCTTGGTGAATGCTTCAGTCGCCCATTCCCAAAACAGCCGAGAGCAACATCCTCTCCTTCTGGAATCGAGTGACAAATTCCTGCAGCAACTCGGACTCTCCTTGTGCAATTCTGAATATGTCGGTCTTTCGGGCCTGCAGCTTTCTGGCCCCCGCATGAGCTTTAATACCAGAGTCTGTGAGCATCTCAAAAGAATCTATGGAATGCTCGGGTAACAGCGAATACCATGTCAAGGCTCCCCTCGTGAGAGTCTCTCCAAATTTCTTCAGCAAAATAGATTCAATCTCGTGGGGAGCTAAATCATTCCCCTTCACCGCTATTGTATAGGTGGTAATATGCTCCTGAGGGTCCGAAGTTCCATCATACTCCTGTACGTCAGGCATTTTAAACTGCTTCGAGATTAATTCTGGTGCCGCACTTGGTTTGCACGGTAACTGAGTATACTTCTTCGAGTCCGCCCCTTTCAGCACAGGTGGTGCGCCCAGGATTTGGTCTATGCAGGCGTTCACTTCCCTCATAAACAGTAAGAGTTTTCTCTTGAAGGGATCGTTCTCGTCATTGGGTCTGGATCCGCTCCCCCAGCCCCGTTGGAGCCAACCTTGTCCCTCGGGGTGTTGTTGTCGACCCTCTGCGTTGTTTGATTTGCGGGAGCACCGGGAGGAACTGGACCTCACCTATTCGCGTTATTGGAAGCCCCAATAATGCCTGCTTCAACTCCATCATAACCTTATCCTACCGTGTGAGATGGCCTAGAATGAACGCTTCTTGCTCTTGTAGGACCCTTATCGCATCAACAACATGCTTCTCTTCAGCATCATCAAGGGTCGCCTCTCGAACATGTCATGGGTATAGCCTGTCGTGGACCGATGTGGCATCGTTCCCCTCATTGTGGGTGTCACTGACTGAATCCTCGTGATGAGGCTGGGCTCATTGAGCCTCAAGATTGTGTGGTTGTTAACATCATTATCTGCCATTTTTTGTGATTCTTTTGCTAAGACAAATAATCAAAACATGTTAGTAAAAGAGGCAAAGATCAACTTAATTACATGACTGTCTAGGTCCCATGGTGGGCGCCAAACTGTTTACCAGTGAAAAAAGGTTCAATTGAATTTATATGTGGTTTCTAGACAAGTGAATTAATTCGAACCTGAAATAATAAAATAATTGAATAAATACGCAAGACTTAGCCTTGAAGTGAAGATAAAATAGCAGAAACAGTAATCCCAGGAGCTGGCTTGCCGGGTACAATAGCAATGAAAACAAGGAATAAGGAGATAAAGTTGTATAAAGCTTGTCGATTATTGCGTAAGTTTGCCAGAAAAGTCGTGTCCTTTACAATGATAACATAGCTCACTATTTATAACTGCATCTAGGGAACAAGGTCCTAGGACCATGCCCTTCTTTAATGTTAATTACGAGGACCATTGAAGAAGGTGTGACAGTGAGTATAAATGACAAATTCTCCGTAATGGACAGTGTACTAAATGTTGTGGAATATTCTCCATTAAATGCTACCGGGTGGAGGGTATTTATTACATCTTTACGAGTGTCATTCTTTCCGGTGACAAACGGGACAGTTGGCTTCGGTTTTAACTATCCCCCGCCTTAGGCTACACGTGTCACTCTCTTAAGCGGCCACTTAGCATAGCATATTTGTAATACCCCAATATTTTAAGTGAGGATATATTGGACATTTAGAAAATAATTTAAGTCCAAAACAAAAAGAAAAAAATAAAGGAACAAATTAAACTAATAAAAAAAAAAAAAGGAAGGAAACCTTGTCAGACTAAAACCAAAAAGGGATTTGAGTCCTTCACCTAGTAGGGTTTAAATATATCTTCCCTGCATCTAAATTTTTCCAGAATTTAGCTTTAAGACGTTATGGATGGAAGAACTTTGTTAAAGATGGTTATAATCACCTACTTAATTGCCTATTCAACTGGTGGAGATTGATCGGAGGAGGTTGTACGGATCGCTCGAGGTGACGAGTTTGATATTTGACACGAGTACTGTGAGTAGTAATCTTACCACAATTTGTTTTTTTATAACTTGCATGATTTACAGATTATTTTTAATATGAACATGTTATCGATTATTTTGAAATTGCATGTGGGACAAGTCCTTTACTCAATATGATACCGAAATAATTATTTGAGATGATTACAGTTGTTATAAATATTCTCACTATCACCAGATATGTTTTATTGTTACTTGAGATATGATTACCGTTACCGAATGAAATTATATGATTTGATAAGAACTGATTTGCCCTATATTGTTTTAAAATAGTTTTTACGAGTATATACGGATTACAGAGACAAGTATAAATGGGAGTAGACATTGAAGGATCCCGTAGCTAACGGCGGGTTCGTTAGACCTGGTGCACCTTGTATTTACAAGTTACTGATTACCGTTATAGCCCTCGCTAGTGGGAAGGTAGAACTAGCATACCGTTACCGATTTCCCTCGAGTAGGGACTACCGTTATATATGACTTCGGGTAAAGAAGTCCACAGTTATACCGATTACATGATCTGTTCATTGAAACCTCCCTAAAATGTGAATACTGATATTATACAGTTGTTACCGAGCTTATTACTGAATTGTTTATTATATTTTACTACAAGAAAAGTGTGATGAGACTATAAATTATTTATTGCTTTTGAAAGAGCATTTTATTTTATTTTCTCTTTGAAATACTAGCATGTTTCTGACTTGTCCCCAAATAAAAACGGTTGTGGTTAAGTGTTATTACTCACTGAGCTAGCGACTCATTCCCCGCTAAATTTTTACAGAGACAGCAGTTGACGCAGGCGAGGATCTCGTTAATTAGAGTGCACAGGTTGATATTTCTCGGTGAGCCTCGCACTTGTTCGCGTGGCCAGAGATTTTACTTATTTTTATGATCTTTTCATTAAACTCTTAGAGTCGCTCCATAGTCATTATATTAGTGTCATGCGTATTCTTTCGTTATTATAGTCTTATGTTGAGTATCATTCTCATTTATCAAAGTTGAAGATAAATTAGTATTTCTAGTGGTTAGTTGGTGGTTTAGTTATAGTGGAGACTTGTATTGGTTAATTGACAAGTTGACAATTGTTTGGTTTGATATTAGGATGTTTGGTTGTTGATTTGAGACAGGAAAATTCTCGGATGGTCCAAAAACAGGGGAAACTCTGTCCGATTTTCTGTAAAAATTTCCGATGAGGCTTACTTGGGAGCACTTGCTCCTAAGCGCCGGTCACAATCATAAATTGGGTTGTGAAAAAGTTGGTATCAGAGCTATAGGTTATTTTTGTGACTAATGGAGCACACGTCATTAGTAGAATCTCAATTATGGTTATGTAGCCGGCCATTCCCATAATCGTGATTCTGCGAGAGCGTGATAGGATGTGTCTTGTCTTTCTTTCTTATTCCTCCGTACGTGTGGCGATTAGGGCCAAATAACTGAATCTGTCATTACTTATCCTATTCGTGTATGGCTTGGATCAATTACCTTATAATAGAATTTGGCTAGAGGTTCATGTTTTAAAGACGTCAAAATTCGCCAATGGACATGCAACCGTCTCAAAGGAGAGAAATGCTACATAAGTAGTATATAAGACCAGTGAAAGGTTCATTGTGCCATATGAGGTGCTTCCTGGTAAGATGCGTAATAGGGTCCATTTCGAAAATTTATACTAGTCTACCACTACAGCGATAGAGGAGTGCTATCACAAAAGGTACTTACCTCCATGAAGAAGAAAAAAAAATTGAGATCTTTATGAATATATGATAAACGTAAAAAGAATGAGCAACAGAATAGGGGCTCTAAAGTCCTCATGCACCTAGAAGATTACATAGAACAACAAAATAATCTTAATAAAGTTCATGAAGTTGAAACTACTAAGTTTACTATTTCTGATAGTTCAAAGGATCTTTAAACGTTTTAATAAAATACTTACCACGTTATGAGCTATAGGATATTTCATGAGGAGGCCTATGGAACAGGAAACTTTTAGACTAGAGAACATCGCGAATACATGAAATGCTACTGTACTCTTAGGGATGCCAACAAGAGCAACACAACTAATTTGGGAATAATATCACTAACGTGTTTATGAATCACTTCCTTCTTGACAGTTTCCGGCGTGAACTTGCCTGCTAGATCATTTAAGAAATTGATTTAGACAATTTGTTTACTTACATATAACACCAAACTTTCTCAGCTGGAAACGCAAGCAACGTCTTAAGTGTAAAGGCTTGTTGAAAGGTTGGTTAATTGTTTGAACAAGGTAGTTACTGCATATATGAAGACTTAAACCTATTTTGTAGCAGTTGCACTTACCAGAAAGATTGAAAAGTTGGACATGATAGGCGTGCAAGAACTCACATAAGAAAATCGAGATTAGAATATCTTTTAATATGGATTTTAAATATAAGTCGAAGATATAAAAATCAAGGACATTTTGAGATATTAAGCGATCCTTTTTGGGTTACCACTTATGTGAAAAATCTATAGTAGTTAGACATGTGTTTAAAGCTTTTAAGATTCAAGTTAAGAGAAAGAAACCCTAGCTAACCAAGTTATACTTGATATGGTTGACTCTAACGTACTGATGGGTATGGATTAATTATCTTCTTTCCAAGCTACCCAAGATTATTATGGAAAGATTATTAAGTTTGGTGAATTTTAAAAGCTAGTTTTGTCCAAAAAGGGGTTATAGGTTTACAGACGAGCGAAACATATATTTTGAAGGCTTAATGGTTATAAAAGAAAGGTTGCTTGGGTCTCATTGATACGATAAGGGGCACAAGAGAAGAAACACTTAGTTTGAGAAAAAAAAATATCATAATGATAGATTCTCTAATGTATTCCTAAGGATTTACTAGGACTACCTCCAATATGAGAAATAGACTTTGGTATTGATTCAAACACCTGACATGCAAACCATATTATATGGCACCAATTGAATTGGGAGAGCTGAATGAACAATTGCGAGACCCACTGGATAAGGATTTTATCATGCCGAAAGTTTCACCATGGGGTGCACCACCATTGTTAAACAAAAAAAAAAGGAGAAGAAGAGGAAGACGGATCCCTGAGAATGTGCATTGACTACAGGCAGTTGAACAAGATAACAATATGCAATAAATATCCCTTGCCTTGTATAGATGACATGTTTGATCAGTTACAAGGAGCTGCCCACTTTTCAAAGATTGACCTCTATTCTGGTTATCATCAACTTAGAATCAAAGATGAAGATATTTCTAAGACTGCTTTCAGAACTCGATACGAGTACTATGAGTTTCTTGTGATGCCTTTTGAATTGACTAATGCTCCAGCTGCATTCATGGATTTAATGAATGGGGTGTTCAAGCCGTTTCTGGATAGATTTGTAATAGTATTTATTGATGACATACTGATACATTCTCGTAGCCAAAGAGAACACGAGAATTATCTCAGGATTGTGTTGCAAACATTGTGAGAACATCGACTTTATGCTAAGTTCTCGAAGTGTGAATTCTGGCTAGACTTAGTAGCATTTTTGGGGCATGTTGTATGTAAAGATGGAATTGTGAAAGATCCTAAGAAGACCGAAGCTATTCCGAAATGGCCCAGACCTACTTCTCCTGTAGAGATTCGCAGCTTTTAGGCTTAGCAGGCTATTACAGGCGTTTTGTGCGGGATTTCTCCAGAATAGCATCGCCGCTGACCAAGCTAACACAGAAAAATGCAAAGTTTCAGTGGACGGAGGAATGTGAGCAAAGCTTTCAGAAACTCAAAACGTGTCTGACAACTGCACCAATATTAGCCTTACCATCAGGTCCTGGAGGATTTACAGTATTCTGCGACGCCTCGAGGGTGGGATTAGGATGCGTTCTCATGCAAAATGGTCGTGTTATATGCTTCGAGACAATTGAAAAAAAAACACGAGCAAAACTATCCTACACATGATTTGGAGATGGCTGCAGGTATTTGCTCTAAAAATTTGGAGGCATTATTTATACGGCGAAACTTGTGAGATTTATACTGACTATAAAAGTCTGAAGTATATCTTTTAGCAGAGAGATCTAAATCTTCGGCAGCGTCGTTGGATGGAACTACTCAAAGACTATGATTGTTCTATTTTGTATCATCCTGGAAAAGCCAATGTGGTGGCTAATGCATTGAGTAGAAAATCTATGGGGAGTTTGGCATATATAGCCCCTGCAAAGAGACTTTTAGCCAAAGATATTCAGAGACTAGAAGATACAGGTATCAGATTAGTGTCGGAAATTCAGAGGCATTCTTGGCTTATGCTCAGGCTAAGTCTTCATTAGTTGAGCGCATTAAGGCCACCCAATATGAGGATGAACGATTATGTAAATACAGAGATAAGGTCTTAGCTGGTAAAAGCAAGGATATGATTGTTGAAAGTGATGGTGTTCTTCGAATGGGTGACAGGCTATGTGTAGCAGACGTAGATGGGTTGAGACATGCTATTCTTAAAGAAGCTCACAACACTAAATACACTATACATCCTGGATCCACAAAAATGTATCATGACCTGAAGCAATTTTATTGGTGAGAAGGTATGAAGAAAGATGTTGCTAACTTTGTTTCTAGTTGTTTGACTTGTCAGCAGGTCAAGGCTGAACATCAACGACCCGCAGGACTACTACAACAAATTGAGATTCCAGAGTGGAAATGGGAAAGAATTACTATGGATTTTGTCACCGGGCTACCATGAACCCTTAGAGGTTATGACTCGGTATGGGTGATTGTAGACCGACTGATGAAATCAGCACATTTTTTGCCGGTGAAGACTACATATGGTGGAGTCAGGTATGCGCAGATATTTATGAACGAAATTGTCCGACTTCACAGAGTTCCAGTATCCATCATCTCTGATAGATGATCACAGTTCACTTCACGCTTTTGGAAAATATTTTCAAGAAGCATTGGGTACACGAGTAAGTATTAGTACTGCATTTCATCCACAGACAGGCGGACAGTCTGAACGTACTATTCAGATCTTGGAGGATATGTTGAGAGCTTGCACTCTAGTGTTTAGAGGTAGTTGGGACACTTATCTACCATTAGCTGAATTTGCTTACAACAATAGCTTCCAGTTCAGTATTCAAATGGCACCGTACGAAGCATTGTATGGTAGAAGATGTTGTTCTCCTATCGGATGGTTTGAAGCTGGTGAGACTAACTTATTGGGACCCGACCTAGTACAAGAAGCTATGGACAAGGTCCAGTTGATCAGACAGAGATTGCTTGCAGCTCAAAGTAGACAAAAGTCTTATGCTGATAAGAGAAGAAGAGATTTAGTGTTCACAATTGGGGACAAAATGTTCCTACGAGTCTTCCCTATGAACGGTGTGATGCGGTTTGGGAAAAGAGGCAAGTTAAGCCCCAGGTTTATAGGACCGTATGAGATATTAGGCCGAGTGGGAGCGGTGGCTTATCGTTTGGCACTTCCTCCTGAGTTATCTTTTATTTACCTTGTGTTTCATGTCTCAATGCTAAGAAAATGTATATCAGACTCATCTCAGGCGCTGGAAGCACCAACTATACCGCTTGATGAGAAGTTTTCTTACGGGGAAGAGCTGATGGCAATTGTTGATAGACAGATAAGAAAATTATCGTCAAAAGAAATTGTGTTCGTGAAAATCTTATGGAGAAATCATACTGTTGAAGAAGCTATATGGGAAATAGAAGATGCTATGCAAGTCAAGTATCCTTATTTATTTCAGTTTACAGGTACGTACTTGAGTTAAATTCGGGGGCCGAATTTCATAAGGTGAGGAGGATGTAATACCCCAATATTTTAAGTGAGGATATATTGGACATTTAGAAAATAATTTATGTCCAAAACAAAAAGAAAAAAATAAAGGAACAAATTAAACTGATTAAAAAAAAAAGAGAAGGAAACCTTGTCAGACTAAAACCAAAAAGGGATTTGAGTCCTTCACCTAGTAGGGTTTAAATATATATATATATATATATATATATATATATATATATATATATATATAAAAGACAAACAAAGGCAAAGCATCACGGAACAAAAACAGAAGCAAAAAAAAAAGGGGTTGAAAAATAAGAAGAAATTTAGCGTGCACAAGCAAGGAAAGACCGATCCGACCCTGGCAAACGATATCACGAGGACGTTAACGGCGAGCAAACACTCCGTTTAACCACCGCATCACGGCGTTTTCCAAAGGCGACCCTTATTTACAAAGGGGGGAAATCCACGAGTACACCTAACGCCGACTGGACATAAATAATTGAGGCCAAAATATTTGACCTTTCTTCCTTGTTCGTTCCTTATCTTCCCTGCATCTAAATTTTTCCAGAATTTAGCTTTAAGACGTTATGGATGGAAGAACTTTGTTAAAGATGGTTATAATCACCTGCTTAATTGCCTATTCAACTGGTGGAGATTGATCGGAGGAGGTTGTACGGATCGCTCGAGGTGACGAGTTTGATATTTGACACGAGTACTGTGAGTAGTAATCTTACTACAATTTGTGTTTTTATAACTTGCATGATTTACAGATTATTTTTAATATTAACATGTTATCGATTATTTTGAAATTGCATGTGGGACTAGTCCTTTACTCGATATGATACCGAAATAATTATTTGAGATGATTACAGTTGTTATAAATATTCTCACTGTCACCAGATATGTTTTATTGTTACTTGAGATATGATTACCGTTACCGAATAAAATTATATGATTTGATAAGAACTGATTTGCCCTATATTGTTTTAAAATAGTTTCTACGAGTATATACGGATTACAGAGACAAGTATAAATGGGAGTAGACATTGAAGGATCCCATAGCTAACGGCGGGTTCGTTAGACCTGGTGCACCTTGTATTTACAAGTTACTGATTACCGTTATAGCCCTCGCTAGTGGGAAGGTAGAACTAGCATACCGTTGCCGATTTCCCTCGAGTAGGGACTACCGTTATATATGACTTCGAGTAAAGAAGTCCACAGTTATACCGATTACATGATCTGTTCATTGAAACCTCCCTAAAATGTGAATACTGATATTATACAGTTGTTACCGAGCTTATTACTGAATTGTTTATTATATTTTACTACAAGAAAAGCGTGATGAGACTATAAATTATTTATTGCTTTTGAAAGAGCATTTTATGTTATTTTCTCTTTGAAATACTAGCATGTTTCTGACTTGTCCCCAAATAAAAACGGTTGTGGTTAAGTGTTATTACTCACTGAGCTAGCGACTCATTCCCCGCTAAATTTTTACAGAGACAGCAATTGACGCAGGCGAGGATCTCGTTAATTAGAGTGCACAGGTTGATATTTCTCGGTGAGCCTCGCACTTGTTCGCATGGCCAGAGATTTTACTTATTTTTATGATCTTTTCATTAAACTCTTAGAGTCGCTCCATAGTCATTATATTAGTGTCATGCGTATTCTTTCGTTATTATAGTCTTATGTTGAGTATCATTCTCATTTATCAAAGTTGGAGATAAATTAGTATTTCTAGTGGTTAGTTGGTGGTTTAGTTATGGTGGAGACTTGTATTGGTTAATTGACAAGTTGACAATTGTTTGGTTTGATATTAGAATGTTTGGTTGTTGATTTGAGACAGGAAAATTCTCGGATGGTCCAAAAACAGGGGAAACTTTGTCCGATTTTCTGTAAAAATTTCCGATGAGGCTTACTTGGGAGCACTTGCTCCTAAGCGCCGGTCACAATCATAAATTTGGTCGTGAAAATATTTTACCGTATACAATTACATATTGGATTATGGATATAGAATTATATGATACTCCATATCATTTTTTTCAACATATGATATGTTATCAATTAATTAAAATTTTGTATATATTATTCTGCCCTCTTGGGCAAACATGTGTTAGACATAGTGTACGGTAGGTGTACATGGATCGGGTTGGTACGGTTCTATCAAAATCAAACCGAACCAACTATATTGATTTTGGTTCGATTTTTTCGGGTTTTTCGAATTTTTTTGCTACATGAATATTATTTCAATCTTACTTCGTTAAAGTTATAGATAAAGTTTTGATAAGTGAATATATGTTTAGTAAAAATTTAAAAAACTTACAAACATACGATCTATTAAAATATTCTTATGGGAGAATTTCTTTAGTAACACATGATAGTTATTTTCTTAGTGCTCTAACAAATTTGACATATGAATATGAAATAACAAAGAGATTGACGCATTTTAAATACACTTGATAAGATAGTGATGATACAACTCATTATTTAATGTAAATAAGCATGGATGCACTTTACAGTTCTATTAAATATTATATCCCATGAGAGAATCCCACATATTTTTAGATATTTTCTAAAGAAAATTCTATATAAAATATTAAAAGTATATATAAAAATTATATATTTATATGTCGGGTTGTTTCGAGTTGTTTTTACTCAATATCAAACCTAATCGGATTTTTTAATCGGTTTGATTTTAATTTTTGGTTTGATGCGGTTTGACCACCCCTAGTGTACGGTTGTGCAAAATTTGTGTCCTCTTTCTTGAAAACAAACAACTCGAAAGTTAATTGAACTTAAATATCTCTGATCAAAATCAAAATTTATAAAAAGCAATAGTATTCACTTTCTTTTGTTTCTAAAATTCATTGGACATATGCACACTGGTGGGAGCCATTACTTGTCGTTATTATTGATGTCAAAAGAGAAGAGAGGACCCTGTTCTCTCTAACGCTTCCAAGGCTTGGACAGTATCCACAAATATTCAACGTTGACTTCATTTTCATAATAAAAGAGTCAAGAAATACAGAAAACAAATTCAAGCCTCGTGCAAAATAAAATAAAGCAAAAAAGAAAAAGGTCGCACTATATATGTTATGTTGGGACCCTTTTGTACGTAGAAGGATACAATAAAGTCAACCATTGATAGGGCTTGAAGTTTCACAGCAGCATTTACTTTGCTGCTCGGATACTTTCCAGGCATCATCCTCCTTAGGAAAATGTTCACAAAATGTCAAGATCGACTTTATTTCACCATAGTAATCTATACTATATTAAAAGTGGAAAGCTTTTAAATTTAAAATTAAATTATTAAAATATTTTTAATTAACTTAAATACTCTATTAATACAAAATTTAAAATAATTAACAACAAATAACCTACATACACCCCTTCATAAAGAGTCACAAGCCACAACTATTTTATGCATAACCCCTTTTAAATGCAATTTTAAAAAAAGTTTATATCCTTAATATTATCAAGCGTATGTAATCATATTTGTACAGGGTGTTTTCTTCGTTTGTGTCTATTGATACGCAAAAGTGAAGAAATTGAGCGAGTATTATGATACTTCTTTTAACTAAAATTTCATGTCTAGCACTTCTTATTCATCTTGTTTTCAATATAAAGGTAACGAGTCAAATGACATGACAATTATATGTCTGTAACAGTGCTGATTTTTATCTTTCCATATTTCCATTCACATCTTTCTACTTTTTGTATTTTTCTAAATTTATAAATCAATCAATTCAAAAAGGATTAATTATAAAATACAAATTTAGCGGCAAATAATTTATTCTCTTTTTTATTATGATGCATTAGAAAGCATTAATATATGATCAAGGTGAGCAGGGATTCAATAAGAACGATTAAACTAGAGTCTATCAGAAAGAATTTAAATTTATGTGAGTAAATAATTATCATAAATAACTCATGTATTGTATCTATCATTAATCCCATTTTGCTTACCAATATACAGGGGAAAAACATTGAGATGCTTACTACATAATTTTGTTTAGTGTGGTAGAACCTAAAGCAATGGATATGAGAACAATTGATATTCCTTGAGAGAATGTTCTTCACTCAAAAAGAATTTCATGTTTGTACTTCTTTGATTGCATTATAGTGTAGATTTTGTTCTTCTATCTCTAAGTTTTCTAATCTGATTTTTACTAGCTTATAACTCTTTATTTGTATCTTTGTTGTGTATAAAAGTGCTTTAACTTTCTTTCTATTTGTAATGACTAATTTTTCTTTCTTATGACAGCTATATAGAGTTATTAGGTACAAAAATATGATATGATCGCATCACACCTAACACTTTCTTCAAGGCTATATTTTGGGATATGTTCCATTCTAATCATATTTCGATTGCTCTGAACTCTACCTATACTTTCTTCAACTTTTTATAACTTAGGCCAAACATTTTAGTAAGTATTAATTATGTAATTTTGAAAATTTTGTATTATTTATTGATAGGCACAATGTGCATGCCGAATATGTTGTGCATTCATATTTTCCTTGTTGAGATAAACATATGCAGCTAATTATCGAGTCCACTACTCAAATGGTCATTCAATTATTCGATTATCCGAAATTATCTGCTAAAGTCATCTTTCTTTTATTTATAGTAACAAAATCACTTAACTATGCCTATAACACTCGAAAGGTCACTCAACTAGATTTCTCAAACTTTTGATTGCCAAAATACCTATTTTATCCTCTAAATTATTAACTTTTATCTTTTTTTTTAAATTTTTTTTAATATTATGGTTTTTTTTCTTTTTAATTCATATCATAGACTTACCTATAGAATAAATATTTTAAAAATAAATTAAAAAATAAAAATAGTATTTAAGCATGTAAAATATTGGAATATTAAGATATTGAGCATAGTAAAAAATTAATTAGAAAAAGTTGTTCGTAATAAATTTGAAGAGTATGCTCAATTATATTATTATTTTGACATTATATAAGCTAGAAAACTATTTTTTTTTATTTAGTAAATAAAATATATTTGTCATATAGGTAAGTCCATAATGTAGTTTAAAAAGAGAAAGCAATCATAAAAATAAAGAAGAAGATAAAAGTTGATAATTTAAAGAATAAAATATGTATTGACAATCAAAAGTTTGAGAAATCTAATTGACTAACCTTCTGAGTGTTATGAGCATAGTTAAGTAACTTTTCTATTACAAATAAAAGAAAAATAACTTTACTAAATAATTTAGAAGAGCTAAATGGAAATTAATGTACTCGCTAATTACCATAAAGTCATCTTCAAAATGTAATTCATGCCTTATATATTGTACTCTCAAAATAAAGGTATAATAATAAAGTTCATTGTATAGGTATGTCTGCATGCATATATATGTACATAATGTTACTTTATATACCAAAAAGAAAATATGTACGTATGTTACTTTATATACCAAAAAGAAAATATGTACGTATGTTACTTTATTTGTCATAAAATATTTATATTTTCTTTTATATTAAAGAAAAAAAATAGTATTTTGGAATTGCATTATAAAGGGTGAAATTGCATTGACTCAAATGATAAAAGATGTATCATTTCAAAAAATGCGATCAAAGAAGCAGAATATAAATTGATTATTACGGTTTTATATCAGCAGAATACGAAAATGGAGATATGTTGAATGCCATAACTTATGGATTGAATTTCTTTGTTTTATTACATTTTAGAAAATATTAGTCTTACTATTAATAGAACAATTTTTTTTTATGTGAATTTAAGAGAACAACTAATCTACATCATATAGTTAATGATAAGTTGCAAAAAGTTCTAAATACATCTTTTGTGTTAAGAAGTTTCATTATGAGCTCTCATGTATACATTTTATTTCGTGAGGGAATGTATCAAATTAAACCAGTATTTGTAATTGGAAGATAAATAATTTCACAAAAATATCCGAGCATTTAATAAAATTTTTGGTTTAATTTTACATCTTTCACGGTTAAGCTTGATAAATGAATAAAATTTTCAAGAAAAGAAATTTACACATTTCAGGACAAAGACAAATATATCAAGAATCTTTCAAAAATTAATCCCGAATGATAATAATTCATATTTCTTTAGTTGTACATCCTATGAATTGTGCAATAAGATGTCTAGACTCCAAGAAACAAATTTATAAGAGAAAGTCGTGGGTGGCAAATAATCAATAAACTCCGTACGCATACTTATATTTTGCTAGTTAAAGATGTATCATTCGATATTTTGAAATTTAAAAATTACAATAAAATTGAATTAAGTAAAAAAGAAAATCTATCTAATTAAATTTTCACAGTTCATCTTCATAATTAAGATGATTTTCAATCAGTTTAATCTTAATAAACAAGTCATAGTATATGAGTTTATATTTATAATTCACCAAAACTTGCATACAACTTATTCTTTCATGTATAATTACTTACTAAATATATTTTTAAAATATTATTAATAATATTAGTTTATAAAATTATATATTATTTTATTTGACATACACGTGGCGAGAAAGAAAAGAGAAAAAGTAGGTACAAGACTTTTCTCTCTTTCGTTGTAACGTAATTTGTCACCTTTTTTATTTTATTTTTGCTAAGTAATTTCTCAGCTTACATCGTATTGTATCTAGTTCAATAATGGCTGGGCCCTTTTCTTTTTAGATATTTGCCTAAGGTACGACACTGATAACTCTTGATGAATGAAATGTGAGTTTTGGAGTGTAAGAGGAGAAAAGGGAAGCACAGAGTTGCAATAGTTGCGAGTTTTATATTTCTATTTAAGACAGAAGTTGAAGCTTACATTGCACCAAGTAATCTAATTCAGAATTAGATGTTTTTATGATTCTATCAACACCCTTCAAAGTCAAATTAAATCAAGTTCAATCCCTGTCTGGGGGCCTTGATAGTAGATAACAAATTAAACGCGTTAAACTATTTCAGTGTGATGTTTTCTTTCTATTTAAGGGACAAGTGGAAGAAGAAAAAACAAAGGAATACATATTTAAGTGTAGAAAGATTATTCTTCCACTGAGTTATTAATTGTCCCACAGCGAAGTCTTGATCAGTTAATTTCCCAAAAATAGCGTATAATTTAAAACCAGAATCTTGGAAATATTAAGTGTATGTAAACTGCTCTTCGAAGGGATTGATTTCTTAACTATACTCATTAGGTAAAAAAGTTGAATATTGTTTATCTTTTTATGTAGTCATGTTGACAAATGAATCCATTCAAATCCAGTCATGTTCTGCATTTAAACTATTAGACAAAACCATGGAAAACAAAGACTTAAATATTCAAACATCATTCAATAGGAGCTTGCTCTCATTTATTCTTAGACTTGTTTGTGTACATTATTATCAGTAACTACAAATTAAACATAAGCCCGAGGGTTGACCTCGTGATATCGACTTAAATATTTATACTTTATATATCCACGTTGAACAATGAATCCCATCTAAATCCAGTCACATTCATGACAACTATGCAGTTAAACTATCAAACAAAATAGATAGAATAGAAGTTATAAAAGAAATTGATATTTGTTGAGAAGTTGGTTAAATCTAATTATGAGGATGGTTCTCAAAATCCATTTTGTCAGCCACTGTACAAGCAAAGGGTCCATATATAAAGTATTTTTGGTTGGAAAGCTCGCTCTCATTTAATTTACTTTTGGAGTTGTATGCATCTTCTCTGGAGTGGACATATTACATAAGCGTATCAGCAATTTCATATTCATTGAAGAACTCAAATCAGATACTCTCTTTTCACAAAGATAACATAAATCACAATGCCGTGAAATTTGCCATGATAATCTTCATTTCCTTTACTTCGTTATATATTTATATGACAATATTTCCATTTTATTTTATAACAAAAAGATCATTTATTGAATTTCAACAAATAACTTCAACCATTTGAAATATAATCTAACAAAAGATCTAACATTCCCGATGAAGAAGACGAAATACACATAATTAAAGTCTATAGCAACTGTTGTATTATGATACTAGACGAAATACACAAGTTGTAGTAGTACGAATTAACAACTCAATTAGTACATGCATATACCATTCGTTCATCACGTTTCTGTAACGGTTAAAACTTATCATGTTTGCCGATATACCTTTCATTATTTTCTGTATACCCTAAGATAGAACACTAATGACACCTATGAATCAACAAATGCTTTCTTCACTTCATGATCAAATGTGTTTCTGCTAATTATAGATAAACCATCTATGCAATATATAATCTAAAGCTTATATATCTCATGAGCTTCAAGAATTATCACAGTAGCTAACAGAAGTATATGGACTTGTAGTTTTCTTGGCATTGCTGCTGCTTCTGTTCTTGATTTTAACCAGCATTTCCCCTGCTTTTGAGAACATTGAAGATAGAGTTTCCCCCAACCTTTCAAGTATTTGAGCCTTAATTTGGCCCCTTTTTGGAGGAATGTTTGTTATCTGTCTCTTTGGGTTAGTTGGAGAAGCTGTTGCCATTAATTGATCATGATCCCCAACAATGCAGAGAATACAAGGAAAACAAATGAATGATAATATGAAGTTCCTCTTAGAACCAACAAAGACAGAGGGAAGTTAAATAGAACCAAAAAGGGGAGGGTCCAAGTCCAAGCGTCAAACATATATATGTAAATAGTTGAACCTCTTGTTAGTGAGAATAGGAAACTCCTTTCAACTTAAGATATATATACACTGCGGTGTAAATTTTTATATGCCATTGTGGTAGCCTGTTCCAACTATTTTATCATGTTACCAACAAATACTTATCATAGAAATTCATATCTAAGTACTTTATAAATGATTTAATTACTGATTGTGTAAATATTTATTACATTATTACGTGCACAAAACTTAACAATTTCTTTTTGGGCCCTTGAGCCATAACAGGCCGACAGGGCCCCAGAACTTAAAGGAGAGCCAATTACATGACAGGCCGACATGGCCCCAGAGCTTAAAAGAGAGCCAATTACATGACAAGCCGACAGGGCCCATAAGAAAGATTATGAAGTAACTTCTCACAAAATGCATATAGGATTCGATCTCGTTATCTTTGGTCCAAGGGGGGCTGATTCTTCTTGTATTCTACTTAGCTTTTTTTTTTTTCTTCTCAAAGTTGTATTCTATTTAGCTAGCTTATCTAGAAGCAGGACTCTATCCCCAGAGATTATTCCTCGGTGGTTCTCGGTAGGAAAGATCCAAAAAAAAAAAAGAAAAAAAAAGGAGGTACAGACACACAAAGAAAGAAAAGCTAACGCACCAAACTAGACTCGGATATGCCAACTTGGCCCAAATCACTTCTAAATTTCACTAGGATGGGTCCAGAGAACAACAGTCGAAAAGCAATGAGTCAATTTACTATTCCCTCCGTTTCAATTTATATGAGGTAGTTTGACTCGACACAGATTTTAAGATAAAAAAAGATTTTTGAAATTTGTGTTTTTAAAAATTTACGGGGTAAAAGATTTGTCGGACTATGACATTTGTGTGATTATAAAAGCTTCTCATTAAGGGTAAAAAATGGATAAAATAAAGAGTTTAAAGTTGAATTATTTTCAATTGTAGAAATATATCATTCTTTTTAAAACGAACTAATAAGTAAAGTGTGTCATCTAAATTGATCAGAAGGAGTACATGTCTAGGTAGAAGTGTACTTCGGTCAATTCGGTTTGATTTTGTTAAATCGTTTTAGGTTTGCTGATAAATTTCATTTGATTCAACGTTTCAGTTTAGTTTGGGGCTGTTTGAGCCTCTAGAATAATATAATTATTAAATTAATTTATGTATACATATATAAATTCAAAGAAATATACATATATGATGTTAGTGTTATGTGCATTTTAATATTAAAATTATAATATTAAGCTGTATTATTTTTGTGAAATTAGATTAGTGGCTATAAATTGACAAGAAACTGGTCATTATCTTTGATGTAACTCATGTAATTACTAATGCCATGATCTACCATTAATTATTCACTAACTCTTAAATATTATAATCACTTTTCACAATTTTATTACCCTAATACCTTATTATTTATTTCATAGAAGAGAATTTTTAACATATAAATAGTGGTATTTTTTCTGTGTTGGGTATGGAAAATGTGTTGTCGCATGTATCAAAAAAGTGAGGTTGATGTAGTGAAAAAGAGAGTTGAGAGAAGAAGAAAATTTAAGTCCTCAACTTATTCTCTACCAAAAAGAATATTATATTATTGAAGGAAGGTGTTTATTTTGGTGGAGTTTTGGACTCAACAACTTATTTAGAGTTTGTTCGAGTCATACGACATTGTCGGACTATTGTATCCTGCAAGAGACAAGACAACAGTGTTACTACTAGATCGGTAAAGATTCTATCGCAGTAAGCTTGAATCTCCTTAAAGAGAACAAGATATCCGCACTTCAGCTTGAATAATATTTATTTATTTTTCTTCATCTTTTTTATCAATTGTAATTACTTGTAATTTTCTCAATAATTTTAAGGAGATTTATACTTATGCAATTGAAAAAAATAGCGGATATCAAGGTAGAGTTCACTCTCTTTATGAGATGAAAAATAAAAACTTTTCTACCTGCTCAGCTCGGGCAATGAAAAGGTAAAATAGTTTTTTTTTATTCTAATATTGTTCATAAATATTACATGATAATAGTTTCATGAAAATAAATTTTTATTGAATTCTAGAAATGGTGGGGGTAAAATAAATAAAGAATTTCTTGCATGAAGAATTTGAATATTCATGCATAAGTGAAATTTGATTAAATCAAAAGAGTGTGGTAAATACATCTATCATAAGTTTTGAAATAATTTACATGACATAGGATACGAGATTTCTTTAACAGAATAATCAGCCCTAATCAGGAAGCAACTCACTCTTTCAAAAAGAATTCAGGTAGTAAAGGAAAAATGATGCTTAAATTAGACCTAGAAAAAGCATTTGATCGCCTGAAATGGTCCTTCATTAGATATTCCCTACATGCCTTAAATTTCCCTATCAAATTGATTACTCTAATAATGAACTGCATCTCAACATCATCTACTTCTTTAATAGCGAATGGCCAACCAACATAATTCTTTGAACCCTCTCGTGGCATATGCCAAGGAGACCCATTATCCCCCTACCTCTTCATCATCTGTATGCAATCCATTACTAGATACATTGACCATGCTGTAGAGATCTGTCAATGGAAACCTATCAAAATTAGTCGAGCAGGACCCCCGATATCCTATCTCCTATTCGCAGATGACCTTATCTTATTCTCTCAGGAAAATGCAACTACTGTTGCTTCTATCATAAATATATTCAACTCCATCACTCAATAATCTGGCCAGCGGATAAACTTCAAAAAACAAAAAATCCTCTTCTCAAGGAATGTGGATAGTAATACTCAGAGCACACTCTCCATAATGCTTAACATTAAGGTAACAAACAATGTAGGGAAGTACCTTGTCTTCCCAATCACTAACCTACAACAAAAAATATAAGGACCCGGCCGGTCGTTTTAAGAGTTGTGACCCCGTTTTCTCATTTATTGCTCATTTATATTTAATAGTTACTATGTGACTTGCCGGGATAGTTGGTTCGGTTCCGGAGATATTTCGGTATGTGATGAGACACTTAGTCTCAAGGGTTGAAAGCTTAAGTTGAAAGGTTGACCGGATGTGAATTATGTGTAAATGGCTCCAAAATAGAGTTTTGATGGTTCCTTTACCTATGTTGGGTTATTTTGGACTTAGGAGCGTATCCGGATAGTGATTTGGAGGTCCTTAGTTAAATTAAGCTTGAAATGGCGAAAGTTAGAAAATTAGAAGCTTTGGAAATTTAGAAATTTGACCGAGAGTTAACTTTGTGGTTGCCGGGCTCGGATTAGGGTTCTGGGAGTTGAAGTAGGTCTGTTGTATCATTTGTGACTTGTGTGTAAAATTTGAGGTCAATCGGACTTGATTTGATAGGTTTCGGCGTCGAATGTATAAGTTGGAAGTTCATAAGTTCATTAGGCTTGAAGCGATGCGTGATTCATGATTTTAGCATCGTTTGATGTGATTTGACGCTTTGAGCGAGTTCGTATGATGTTTTCAAAATTATTTGTGTGTTTGGTTGAGGTCCCGGGGGCCTCGGGTGGATTTCGGATTTTTAACAGATCAATTTTGGACTTGGAGATTGGATGAAGTTTTCTGGTGTCTCTGATCTGGTTTCCTTATACGCGATTATGTGGACAGGTCCGCCATCGCGTAGGCTTAATTGAAAAGTGGAGGACTTTGCTCTACGCGTTCGCGTGAAGAGGGCTATGATCGCGTAGCTTAGGGAAGCTGTGCATCCCGAACGCGTGGGCTAGGCTACATTCAGGAAGGGGAAATGAGGTAGGACCTGAGTCAGGGTCGCAATCGCATAGGTCTGATGATGGCAGCTGCTTCGCGATCGCGAAGCATTTTCTGTGATCGCAATGAAGGGTCGTCTAGGCAGAACTTAAATATTTCAAAATGAGGGTTTGAGTTCATATCACAAATTTGATTTTGGGAGCTCGGTTGGAGGCGATTCTTGGAGAGATTTTCAAGGGAGTGACTGGGGTAAGTGCTTCTTACTTAGTTTTGGTTAAATTCCATGTTTGTGTCTTTGATTTCATCGAATAAAGTTCTTAGGCCTAATTTTGGGGATTTAATCGAGATTTTGGTATTGGATTTGAGTAATTTTGGTATGGGTAGACTTGTGGTTGAATGGGTGTCCTGATTTTGTGACTTTTATCGGATTTTGAGACGTGGGCCTGGAGGTTGACCATTGAGTTGATTTCTTTTACTTTTGATTAAGAATTTAGTATTTTCTTATGGAATTTATTCCTTTAGCCCGTGTTGATTGTATCGAACTATTTGTGGCTAGATTCGAGGCAATTAGAGGCCGTTTCGCGAGGCAAGGGCTTGTCGGAGTAGGGATTTGCACAGTTTGAGGTAAGTAACACTTCTAAACTTGGTTCTGAAGGTATAAAATCCCGAATTACGTGTTATGCAATTGTTGTTGAGGGCACATGCTATGTGACAGGAATGTGGGCGTGCACCGTAAGAATTATGACTTGGTCAATTCCAGGAAACTGTATAGTTGAAATATCTTGTTATTACCCGTATTTTCACCATGTGTTAGAGCAATTGAGCTACCAGTCGTGTTAGAAATCCTGTATTGGCTCCATGTTGGTACTGTTGGGACCCACAAAGGTCGTGTTACATGTTGAATTATTTTCCTAATTTGTCATTTATACTCAGTCACAACTATTATTTGCATAATAAGTCTCAGCCTATGTTGTCCTTTATTGATACCATATCATCATTGTTTAGGGTGATTATCATGATTCTTGTGAGCCCAAGATACTGGAGAGATTATAACCGAGTGAGGCTGAGAGTCCATTATGAATGATATTAATGGGAACAAGCTGCACGCCGCAGCAAAGTTTATTGATTCATACCAGGATTTGGCTTATTATAGCGCTTGGGCTGGATCGGCCCCTCCGGAGTCTGCACATCCACAGTGGGCATAATGCTAGTAGTTATTTACATTTGGGCTGGATCTGCCCTGGTTTATTTGCATTTGGGCTGGATCTGCCCTGTTTTGTGTAAAGTTCTATTGCAAAAACCTGAAAGCATGTCTAAATTCTTGTACCTTTACTTGTAGATTATAAATTGCTGAGATATCACTGTTATATTTTTCGTAATTTTCGTATTTTTAATACTGCATGTAGACTGTAATACCTTAACTCGTCACTGCTTTCGGTCCAAAGGTTAGATTTTTTTACTTATTGAGTTGGTTGTACTCACGCTACACCTTGCACCTTATGTGCAGATCCAGGTAGTTCCGGTCACAGCGGGTGCTGATTCATAGAGTTCAGACATTTGGAGATCATCGAGGTAGTTGCTTGGTGTTTGCATGCCTTGACTCTCCCCCCTTATCTTTTAGTTATTCATTAAGTTCTACTTTCTAGACAGTGTACCAGACTATGTCATTATGTAGATGCTCATGTACTCAGTGACACCCCGGTTATGGGAAAAACTTATGTATTGATTTATGATATTCTATCCTGTTTTAAGAATATTGTTTATTTATTTAAACTATTTTAGTATATTTCAGAGATTAACAGTGTTGAAAATATCTGAGTAGTCGGCTTGCCTAGTATCATGATAGGCTCCATCACGAGAGGTTTGGTTTTGGGTCGTGACAAAAAAGCTCTAATTATCAATTCATACATGATAGAATGAATACAAGGCTTAAGGTCTGGAAAGCAAAGTTTCTAACTCAACTAGGAAGAACCACTCTTATCCAGTCGGTTCTGGCAGCTATACCAGCTCACTCAATGCAACTTAACTACTTGCCTATGTCTACTAGAAAACATATTGACCGTACTCAAAGGTACTTCCTTTGGGGCTCAATTGCAGAAAAAATGAGAGTCCACCTTATTAATTGGGATACTGTAACCCCCCAAAACAAGAATGAGGACTAGGTCATTTCAATTCTAAGAGCAATACTTTAGCTCTTGTTTGCAGCATTCTTTGGCGTCTCCACTACAACCTCAACAGTCTATGGGCACAGGTGGTAAGTCACAAACACAAGGCAAGATAAGAACACAAAGATTTCATCGCAACCGCAGTTGACTCTTATGTGTGGAAAAGCCTTGCTAAAGCTCATCCATTCTTTGCCAAAGGATTAGCCTAGAATGTGGCCAATGGCAACCACATCAAACCTTTGGAAGGATAACTAGGTCATCGCACAACTGCCTCTAAGATCTCTCATCCAAGGTTCACTAACAAATACGGACTTGGGGACAAATCTCTCACACATATTACAACAAATTGGGATCTAAGCGAATTATCCTTTGAACTCCCTGCAAATATCCAATCATTAATCCACACCACCTATATACCATTCTCTGAAACTGCTAAAAATAACTTCTTTTGGAAACCAACCAACGACGACTCCTTCACTACCAAGTCAACCTACTCTTTAATTAGGCATTGCCTATCTGAACAACCACAAAGGGACTTTGAATACTCTTGGATATGGAAAGCCAACTGTCGTAACAAACTAAAATACATTCTATGGCTACTAATCATAAAGCGCCTACCTACAATATCCATGCTATATTATACGAAAATTAATTCCATCCCCTCTTTGTCCCTACTGCAATCTAGTGGAAGACATAGAACACATCTTTCTCCATTGCCCACACAACGTCCCCATCTGGAACACCTTACATATAGACTTTAATCCACCAAATTTCAATAGGTGGATTAAAGAACTATGTAATTCCACCGACTCAATAACCTACCAAACCAAACACAGGTCCCATTATCCATTATCACACCCATTACTCTATGGTATATCTAGATACAACACAACAACCTATTCAAAAAACCCTCCAAAACAATTGCCAGCAACACACCAGTCGCCCAAGTTATTGAATACCTCTGCCTCACCAAACAAAGAACAACTCGTCATCTAACCACAAGAATTCAAATACAGTGGATATCACTATCACAAAATATCTATAAACTCAACATAGATGGTACACGGAGAAAAAACTCCAGCTATGGAGAAGCAGAAGGAATCATTAGAGATTCCCAAGGAAACTAGATAACAGGGTTTTCCAGCCGTGTTGTGGCCAATACGCCACTCCAAGCAGAACTTACAGCCCTACTGAAGGGACTGGAACTGGCCTTCACTAAAAACTTAATGCTACTGATTGTGGAAACTGACTGGGGTATTGTCAATAATCACAAAACCTCACATGACTAATGATGCTCACATAACTTTACTAAATGATTGAAGGTTCCCCTCGCAGCAGTGGACCAGCCACCAATCAAGCACATATACAGTGAAGCCAACCCAGTCGCACACGTTCTAGCACATTACGCAAGTACACGGATGCTGGAAGGATATGCAGAACCTGAAGACACTTTTTGGGGCACAGTGCCTTTATTAGCTTTCTTTAATTACTGCAAAGACTTGTTAGGAACTGCATCATTAAGATCAATTATATGTTGTAATAACACTCTTTAATTTCCTGCTTAATACATCTCGTTGTTTTAGCAAAAAAAAAAATTACAAGTTATAATTTGTCTCTATATTGATAATTTATTATTTTTTTGCGCTAACATGAATATTATTGAAAACTAAAAGCACACTTAGTAATAATTTTGATATGAAAAATTTTGGTGAGTCAAATTTCATTCTTAGAATGAAAAACTAAAACATATTGTAATGATCAATCTAAGGCTGGCTAGTGGTCCGGTTCCCACCGGCCCGGACCGGAATTCGGCCCGGACCGGTCCGGACCAATTTAGAAGGGGGTGCCGGAACCGGTCACGGGACGGTCTGGGGGTTTTAGACCGGACGGACTGGTTAAAAAATGGCCCAGAACCGGCCGGTACCGGACCGGACCACTGTAAAAAAAAACTGTATTTAAAATATAGCCATTGGCCAACGGCTCTATTGAGCAAATAGCCGTTGGGCAACGGCCAAAAACGGTCATTTTACCCCATAACCACCATAACTATTTTTTCTTATAAATAACCCATTATTTCATCATATTTTTCACACAAATCCTCTAGTTCTCTCTAATTCTCTCAAAATCATCTATAATATTGCTATTTTGCTACTTTGGCTATTTGTCTAAATTATACAATTTTGATTATTTATCAAGTTTTACTTGTAGTTGCTGTCAAGTGAAGGTTCAAGTATCAACTTCACCTCAATTATACGGCTATATTGGTTGGTCGTTCCTATTTCTACTCTTTAATTATATTTTTGTGATATATTTATTGTATTTGCTATAATTATGTCTCAAAGAGGTTCAATTGGAACTAGTAGTGGGGGGCGGGCACGTGGTCGTTCGGGAAATAGAGGTAAAGTAATTGTTGGTAGTTCTAGTCAACACGTAGAGGAAAATCAATATTATCATGATTTTAGCTCTTTTAATCCACTTGATTCACAAAACGTAGAAGCGCAATTTAATTATCAAACTGGGATTAATTTAGAAGAACAACGTGAATTTGAAGCTACTCCACCTGAAGTTCAGTCCGACTTACCTCCTGTACCTCCCACTAGAGCCCCGGTTCAACGTAAGGATAGATCTGAGGTGTGGGAATTTGTACAGAAGAAAAAGGAAAATCAGACGGCCGTTTGTGGTCTTTGTGGACATGTGTGGGTTTTTAAAACTGGGGGTAATGATGGTGGGACGGGTAAAATTAGAACTCACTTAAGAACTAAACATCCCAAGGAATGGTCAATGCGGGCCG
>MCJB01018561.1:61471-137726 GCA_002018475.1 Nicotiana obtusifolia | reverse complement strand
GGGGGAGGGAGATCACCCCGTGCAACATAAATAATACTTCACAACTCCCTTAAAGTAGAGGTTGCTCGTATTATTCAGCGGGCACAAACTATCATCTCCTGCTACCCGATTACTATGTTGAAGTTTTTTACTTAAAAGCATTCTAATTCCATTCTAAGTCGTACCCTATGCGTGCACTACCCGTCCCATGCATATGGTCCAGGAGGCTTTGGACCTACTATAAGGTGGTTCTAGACTTTACTTAGGTTGCTCAAAATGATAAAACTAGGCGACATGCAAAACATATAGGATTACATATAATTGCAATAAAAGGCTCAACTAACCTCCACACATAAGCAGGAAAGCACGCAAACAGATTTCTGGTTAGGCAGTAGACGACATTAAGATGTGTTGGAACCGTCTAAGTCCTATAGGCATGATTTCTATGTGATTCTGGATTCCAGTATTATATAGGTAGTCCTATAATTTTTGGACTAATGTATACGCAAATTAGAGCATTGCGAGTCCTATAGACATGATATCTAATCGTTCGCTTAATAAGGTTGTGAAAACAATCCCATACTTCTGAATTACTAATGCTGATCTTATAGATATGCGTCTTAGGCAGGTGATAGTACACTATAGGCATGATCTCTAATAGTCGCATAATTAGCAGTGAAGACATTTGAAAACACAAGATTACTAGCGTCAATAGACGTCCTATGGGCAGGCTTTATAACAATTGACAATTGGACTTGATTTTTAAACAATTTATCCCTATAGGCATGCTATCTAAATGAAGCAATTGATTAATTAGTTAAGACTCTATAATCATGGTGTCTAGATAAGTAAAGATATTGCATTGTTGTATCCTATAGGCATGTTATCTAATAGTGCATAAAAGTAAATATGCGAACAAGTAAAACATTTAGGTTCTTACAAACATGTTTCTGATAGTGTGCGAGCATTAGACAGGTTGAGTAGGTGAAGTGTTTGAGTTCCTATAGGCATGATATCTAAGTGCAAGATGTCCAGTTTGGACCCTATAGGTATGCTCTCTAGTTATTCAAGTCATAACATTATGTGCATATAATTCCAGAGAATGAGGCGTGATGAGTAAACAAGCTGATCTATACCCATTCATGCAAAAGATAAAGTATCACGGTTCCCCCTTTTCACTAATCCCCAATCGTTCATTATTACAAGTTATTACAGGCCCAAGAATGAAATAATACAGATTTGAAGATGACAAAACACAGGCTGAAACGTATACAAGCCCACGAAAGCAATTACAGGACCAATATAAAAGTAACACAGGAATATCCCAGGCCTTCAATAGTCTTACTCTTTGGACAAACAGTAGGCCGAAATCACAGGCTCACAAGATAACTAGAGTGCACTTGAATCTAGTGCCCAGGTGCAGCAACACCCATGCCCATCTCCAGGCCTAATAAATAACTTACTTACCCACATGGATACCAAGTTTAGCTATGCAGGTGAGTACTTATAGAACAACTGAATTCCTTAGTTTTTAGAGTTGTAGCCATTAATAGCTCTAGCTAAGACATATAAACAGGATCATGCTAAATGGAAAGGCACACAAGACACATATGAGGCAAGCTTATGCTTTGTAATTCCAGAAACAAAGTTTGATAGTGACAAGATTGACCATCATAGGACAATAAACTATTTCAGTAAAGCATGATCCAGAAACAACCTAAGGACCTTTAGATGATAGTCTAACAGAATCAGGAACGAGAAGCAGGTAGAGTACAATCTTGATATGAAGGTTTTAATACGAAAACCTAATGAGAATGTGGTTGAGTGTGAAATATTTGATGTTATTGAGCCAATTTTGGTTAGATTTGAGCCGTGTGGAGGCGGATTGTAAAGGAAAACCTATTTCGGAGTATTGAATTGGCCTAATTGAGGTAAGTGTCTTGCCTAACTTCCTGTGGGGGAACTACCCCTTAGGATTGATATTGTTTGATTCAATTGTGCTAAGTAAAATCCGTGTACGCAAGGTGGCTAGAGGGTACACGGGTTGTACGTAGTATTTGAACGGATTAGGCTCCTTAGACTATTTTTATGCCTGAATTGAAATGCGATATTATGTTTTAAATTCTCATAGTTAAATCATCCTTAATTGTGTTAGGCTATCCTTAACTACTTTAGTTGACTTGTTTAGTAATTGTTCTACATCCTACTTGCTAAATTGCTCCCATGCTTTAGTTGAACTTGTTGTCCCCTTTATTGTCACATGTTATCTCTTCATTGTTAATTATCATTGTTGAATTAATTGTTCATGTTTCCCTTTATTTGTTGACTTCCATTATTTGATACTCATCATTGAAGATTATTTCCTTTATTATGAGTTAGTTTTATCTGATATTATGATTACACGTTATTTTCTCATTGTTGAATTATTTGATATTGAGGTGGTGGAAGTTGTTAATACGTTGAGGCGATTTTGATTATTGTTGAAACATCTATCCTATGGAGCATTTTTCATCCATTATTGTTGTTGATATTCTCATATACATTGTGTTAGAGCCATGGTATATTATTGTGGAAATATTGATACTATTGTTGTTGGCAAGTTGTGACGTGTGAGACTTGTGGTGCGATTTGTTATTGGGATATATATTGATGCGCATGCAGCGATATAAGGCTTGGGTTGATGTGCATGCGACGGTATAAGGTGGACTTATGTGCGTGTTTTTTGTAGGAGAATTATATAAATCCACACGGCGTCATAAGGTGGGCTAAAGTGCGTGTAGCTATTTTGAGAAAACTATTTTCAAAACCTATTTTCAAGTGTAAGGCTCACGCAGCGGCATAAGGAAAGATTATGACTGAATGTGAATATGAGGCGGTACCTCGATTATTATTCTTTGATTATATGAGGCAGTAACTCGATTTTGATTTCATTATACACGACGCGGTATCTCGATGTGATTCTTGCTGTTATTTCACGTTGCAAAGTGTTTTGGTGGAAAATTATATATGTTGTTTCATTCTTTAGTGTTCTATCAATTGTTGTCCGTACAGGATCATTATAGTCCTTTAGTTGCTTCTTTTATACTATTCCTACTGTTGATTTTACGGTATTAGATCATGTTATCATCTTGATCCGTATTGGTTATTTTTTCACTTTTCATTTTACATCCGCATTCATTTTATACTGTCTATTTCATATCCTAGTAGGTGTCTTGACCTGGCCTCGTCACTACTCTAATGAGGTTAGGCTTGATACTTGTTGGGTACCGTTGTGGTGTACTCATACTATGCTTCTGCATATCTTTTTGTGCAGATCCAAATACGTCTGCTTGTGCCGGTAGATAGAGATTCCTGCTAGCTGTTTTATCGGAGACTTCAAGGTATGCATGCTCGGCGTCCGCAGGCATCGGAGTCACCTTCCTTTATCCTCATCACTGTTGTACTTACTTTCAGGCAGTGATGTAGTAGTTACTCTTGTTATACTCAGTAGAGCTTATGACTCGGTTCCACCGGTTTTGGGGTGTGAAATTGTGAGATTTTATTTACAGACGGTTTTATCCATTATTTAGCTACTTTCAGTATCTTGTATTTATATATCTGTTCAATGGGTGTTATTTGTTAGGCTTACCTAGTCGTAGAGATTAGGTGCCATCACGACATCCTTCAACGGAAATTTGGGGTCGTGACACATATAATAAAATTTTCTTTTTGCCAGTCATGTTATGTTGAAAAAAATCTTGAAAGAAAATAATTTTACTGATAGTAACTTCTTTCCATTCAAATGTTCTATGTTGTAACTTCTAAAAAATGTAAAGATTCATAGGGCTTATACCCATGTATCGAGTTTATATCTTGCCCCACGTTAAGTAAAATGTCCCGCCTTATGCCCCACCATTTAAAATGCTGATTTAGAAAACACAAAACTTCAAAATTCTATCATCATCCTTTGCTAATAAAAGTAATTTTGAAAGTTGAAACATTTGCTGCACCCAAGTGACGCTGATGAAGCCACATCCGGAAAGTTTTAGTCGGCAGAGGCACGGGCGTATTACTAATATTAAAACCTTATAATAAAATATGCTTGTTCTCCCCAAGCCCCCAAGTGACGCTAGTTACTATTTTAGATTAATTACTCTTTTCATTCAGATATAGCATCTTTCTACTTTTAAAAGGATTTACAATCTAATTATCTTTGTCTTAAGTCATGCATATAACTTTTTTAAAAGAAGAAATAAAAATTTAAATATTTAACAAAATCTATCATAAGTTGTAAATCATCAACACACATTTTTTCTTTTTCTTTTTCTTTTTCTCTTCTTTCCTTTTCTTTTTGATGATCATACCCTTCAATGCCTCCAGATATCAGAAACTAGTACCCTTCATTAAATAATCAAATTAGTTTCACTTTCTCCTCTAACCAATCTTGTGAAAAAAATTTAAAAGTCACTTTCTCTCTTGATTAATTTACCATTATGATGCACCTATCACTTTCTCTATCAGTTAACAGAAAGAAGTTAAGAAAAACACAAAAGATGCATAGCCGTAAAAAAAAGGAAGTTAATGTGATAATTTTTCTCAACTCATAAGAATTAATATGATTTGTATGCATATGCAAACAATAGAAAAATATTATATGAAATAGTAATAATTATGGCAAAAGTGACAACAATGGGGGGAAAGGCAAAAGAAAAAAGAAAGAAACTTTATGTACATAAAGTTTCAAATAGAAAAGACTGGAATGGTTAACGAAGAAGAAGGGGAGAAATATGTCCGCTGGAGAATATGTGCTTTAATATTTACAGTAATTTAGTAACTTACATTGAGTATTAATAGAAATAAAAGGTGTAATATATAGTGGGTAATTGTAATAGAAAGAATTTTAAATCTATTAATTTTAATCGTAACGAATGTGTCTTTTAAAAATGAGAATAATGGACAACTAACGGCAAATAAGAGGAAGGTGAAAGGTGCATATATAAGAAGAAAAAGGCAAAGTTCTAAGAAAAAAGATAAAGAGAAACTTTGGCATATAAGAGTATCACATCAGCTTGCCTATTCCCTCCTTTATATTATAGGAGTATAAATTTGTAGGTTTTATCTCATGCCATCGACACAACTTGGCAAGATATAAATCTACTCCTACGAATTCATATATATATATATATATATATATATATATATATATATATATATGAATATAATGTTGGTCTAAAAAATAATCTTTTAATATTAAGCATAATAACTTACAATAAAAGGACATAATTGAAATTCTAGATATTAGCCTTGTAATCCTAATAGTTTTAGAACATAATACTACACGTTATGAATCTTACGTGATTACCTTTAGGAATCCTATTAGTATATATAATTTTGGGCATAGACATATAGTACTACATGTTAGCATGTAAACCAGCTACCTTTAGGAACATGTTAGGTTTCTTATATTCCATAATATCTAATACCAATATGTTAAATGGATTGCATAAAGCGTGAAATTGAGAAAAAGAATTCCCGCGATAATATATTTTATGTTATTGTATACGGCCGAAGTCGGGCCCAACTGTATATGGTCGAAATAGAGTTCGACTATATATGGTCGAAATCGAGATGGACTATTGCACGACAGGTCGGGTTCGGAATGCGAAGGGTTAAAGATCGACCCGGAGTTTCATCGAAGCGAAACACGAGGCCAAAATGTCCGACCTCGAGAACACCGAGCACGTGATCCGAAATCGATCCCGACCCATAAAATGCTCGAGAGAAGATCACCAAACCTAAATAACAGAAATCCAGAATATCCGTAATGAGACGAGCATCGCAGCGAGAATCTCGGCGCAAATCAATGGAACCGTTTAATTAGCAAATCAGGAGATTTTTTACCTTATATAGAGTTGTACCAAATGTAGGATTCTCCTACTATATAAAGGGGGGTCTAATTATTTATAGGGACACTTTTCAAGATCATAAAAAAGACAGATATAGACTGGTCTCTTGAATCATTATCTCATTATCTTGTTCTAATTTCAATTATAATCGATCCCTGCCCAAGAAGGACCAATCAGCGTGGGCATCATTGTTTAGCTTAGGTGGTTTGGGTTCCTTTATTTATTACTTAATTTTAATAATTTGATTAAATGTCATTTGTATCAAATTAGAACGTGTATCCTTAAGACCACGTATAAATTCAATTGTTATCCAATTTTTAGGGTAAACAGTTTGGCGCCCACCGTGGGGCTGAGGATAATAGTGGGTCTTTGACACAAATCTCCATAACACACACTGCTTCAAATTTCTCTTTGAAGTGTCTTTGATTCTAGGCTATAATACAGAGATGTCAAACTTTCAATCGGCACCACTGCATGTCGACTTCAAATTCGGTCACCAAGGTGAAAATAATAACGTGGCGCCCGGCAACGAGATTCCGATCGCAGATCAGATTGATGCTAATTCGCATGTGGCTGTTGATAAGAACTTGCGTACCGACCCCGGAAATAGCATTTATAAAGAAGTCCGATCGGCAACTCGAAACACCCAAAACGTTGAAGACGACGGGATCAGCCTATGAGTGATCTTTGAAATGTTGCAGGCTCAACAGGCGGCGATAGCTCAGTTACATAACCAAAGTCGTGCATCGAACAGGGATGAGCGCGACCTATCCCGAGAAATTGCCCGAAGGGACAAATCGGTCATAGAAAGGTCGAATGAACATGAATCAGGGACTAATCCCGAGATTATAAAGAAGCTCGAGGAGCTGGCAAAACGGTCAGAATCAGGGGAGAAAAAGATCGAGGCCAACAATAAAAAGGTGGAAACCTACAGTTCCAGGGTAGACCAAATCCCAGGAGCACCTCCGGTATTGGAGGGCCCGGATTCCAGGAAGTTCGTGCAAAGACCTTTCCTGCCAAGTACGGCTCGAAAGCCGATCCCCAAGAAATTCCGTATGGCCGAAATACCCAAGTATAACTGAACGACCGATCCAAACGAACATGTAACCTCGTATACATGTGCTATCAAAGGGAACAACCTGGAGGACGATGAGAACGAGTCTGTTCTGTTAAAGAATTTTGGAGAGACCCTGTCAAAGGGAGCTATGATATGGTATCACAATTTACCTCCTAATTCTATTGACTCATTCACTATGCTTGCAGATTCTTTCGTAAAGGTGCACGCAAGTGCCATCAAGGTCGAGATCAGGAAATCAGACCTTTTCAAAGTCAAACAAAAGGATAACAAGATGCTTAGAGAGTTCGTGTCCGGGTTTCAAACGGAATGGATGGATCTGCCGTCGGTCGCCGATGATTGGGTTGTTCAAGCCTTCACTCAGGGACTTGATATTCGGAGCTCTATGGCTTCACAGCAACTAAAATAGAACTTAATAGAATACCCGGCCATTACATGGGCTGACATACATAAACGGTATCAATCAAAAATCAGAGTCGAAGATGATCATCTTGGGGCCCCTTTGGGGTCTATCTATCCCAAAAAGACCCTCGACAGAGCCAAAAGAGATATCGATCGTGAACCAAGACCAAACAGGGATGGGTATCAGCCATATAATGGAGATAGAAGGAGCAGTGGGTCCGGGCATAACTCAATAAGAAATGAAAGGAGGGAGGACCGAGGCTAGAGCAACCGGGAACTCATGACCAAAAATAGCTTCTATAGGTCCATCGGGCCTTAAAAAGCACCGAAGCCATGAATACGAACCTGGAGCTGTTAAATGAAAGGCGCGAAGCCTCCCTTGTTCGGTTAGCTGCCCTAAAGCAATGAATCAAGAGGTATTACAAGAGAAGGACCAACCTTCGATGCTTCGATGTCGGGGACATGGTACTAAGAAAGGTCATCCCGAACACACGAAATTCGAACTAGGGAAAGATGGGACCGAACTAGGAAGAACCTTATCATCGAAATCACCGGAGAGGGATCTTACAAGCTCGGGATGATGAACGATGAATGACTAGAAAATAACTCACTTGAAGTTATATTATTGCTAAGGTACGGCCCTTTTCTTTATTTTATTTACATTTTAAACTAACGCTTGCAGGTAGCAAACAAAAGACAATACGAAATGTTGGGTCTAAAAGTACTTGTTGCACTCTTTTTTCCTTGGACTGGTTTTGTCCCAAATGGGTTTTACAGCAAGGTTTTTAATGAGGCAACAAGTAAATCGTGCTAACATAGAATTGAAGGCCAGTAATGAACCGGTGGTGATGATCACGACAACAACCCGAAGCTTACGTTCTTTCCCTCTGATATCGATTTTAGCATGGAAAGAGACTTCGGTATTGAATGGTCTCGATCAATAGGATTCAATGAAAGGGCCAAACGGTCAAATGAACCGTGCTCACATAGACTGATCGAACCCTGACCACAGAACTTGTACACATACATGGCAGAATAAAGTGAAATCTCTTCTTTGCAAACGACTTGTCTTTTAAAGCTTCTCCTTTACATTTCTCAAGGAACTCCCTGCTTCCGATCCCCTAAAGGAAACGAGCCCACAGGCCGCCTTAACCTGAGTTCGAATAATCACTCTCTCACTCGGGGACTGCAGTTCGAAAAACGAGCCCAAGGGCCGCCTTAATCTGAGTTCAAATAATCACTCTATCACTCGGGGACTGCAGTCCAAAAATGAGCCCAAGGCCCACCTTAATCTGAGTTCGAATAATCACTTTCTTACTCGGGGACTACCGTCCGAAAAACGAACTTAGACTGTCCAAGTTATTAGCACTCGAGGGGACGTAATACCTATTAGGCAATCCCCGAACTTTAAAGGCTAAGGCCGTTCCGAGTTAACAGTACTCGAGGGCACAAAGCTTATTTGGAAACACTCGGATTAAAAGGCCAAGGCCGTTTCGAGTTATTAGCACTCGAAGGAACGTAAGACCTATTAGGCAACCCCCGAACTTTAAGGCTAAGGCCATACGGGGTAAACGAAACCCAAGGGTACAAAGCTTATTTGGCTACGCCCGAATTAAAAGGCTAAGGCCATTTTGGGCTAACGAAACCCGAGGGCAAGAAGCTTATTTGGCTATGCCCGAATTAAAAGGATAAGGCCATCGGGTTAACGAAACCCGAGGGTATAAAGCTTATTTGGCTACACTCGAATTAAAAGGCTAAGGCCATAACGGGTTAATGAAACTCGAAAGTACAAAGCTTATTTGGCTACGCCTGAATTAAAAGGCTAAGGCCATACCGGGTTAACAAAATCCGAGAAAAAGTACAAAGCTTATTTAGAAATGCCCGAATCAAAAGGCTAAGGCAACTTCAAGTTAATAGTACTCGAGGGCACATCGCTTATTTGGCAATGCCCGAATCAAAAGGCTAAGTTCACTCCGAGTTAATAGTACTCGAGGGCTAAGGAATTTCGATCTTTGCAAATCCAAATAAAAAAGCAAAGAGAAAATTCGAAAGTTGTGAAAAGAAAGCCTTATATACATATATATATCAAAAATCCCTTTTACAGAAATCGAGCAATCTTGATACACAATATTAAACACGGAAAGAGATAAAACTCGATCAGGAGCGACTTGGTCTCGACTGGATCCCGCCTCGACATCAAGATTTCCGAGGTCTTCTCATTCTTCAGACCCGACTGAATCCTCGGAATCCTCCTCCTCTGGAAAGGCTAGTTTTCTGGCCTCGACTTCAGCTACCTTGGCATCTTCGATCTCCGCCGATAAATCAAAGCCTCGAGCGTGAATTTCCTCAAGGGCAAGCCTGCGAGATTGCCACCTCATATGGTCAACCATATTCCTTGATTGGTCTTGAGTAGCTTCAACATCAGCCTTATATTGAGCCACCATTTCATCAGCTTTGGCTTTGATCACGGCAGCTTCCGACTTGGCCATTTTTAGCTCTTTAGCTAGATTATCTCGATCTGAGATAACCGAACTGATCCGAGATTGAAGCTCCTCGCTCTTGGTCTGGGCCTTGGTTTTCTCCTTTGCCGCTCTAAGTTGAGCCTCTGTTGAAGCTAACTGTGCCCGAGATGTCTCTTTTTCCGAGGCCAGTTGATCCATCTTTCTCCTCCACTCGTCGGCCTCAGCTTTAACCACATTCATTTCAGTTCGAAGTTGATCGATCCGATCAAGTTTTTGCCCTACCTGCTCGACCAAGTCAGCATTATTCTTCTGGGCAAGCTCCAGTTCGGTACAGAGGTTCTTTAACTCCCCTTCGAGTCGCTCATTGAGAAGTTCCAAGGTGTCTATTTTCTCAAAATGAGCTCCCGAGCCTCGGCCTCAGCGTTTTGACTCTTGCCGGAATCAGAGAAAAGCCTCATGGTGAAGTACCGAGGCCTGCAAGCATAAAGGAAAATGTTATGATTACTTTAAATTTTAAAGTACATAACAAAGGGCATCGAGTAAAGAACATCGAAAGTTACTCGATTCAGCGCTTGTTGAGCTTCATTGAACATGCAGGGCGCGTCCACCTCATTCATTTTTGCCTGATCCTCCTCGGTCAACAAGCACCGAAGATAACTGGCCACCCCGACAGTGGCGGAAAGAACCTGGGCATCCTCGGGAAGGGTAAAAGATACGGAGCATTTTCGATCAGGGTAAGCACTCGGTACGGGAAACCGATCGGCCAATTTTGGACTAAAGGAAGTCCCGCTTGTATCGGAAGATGAGATCTTCCTTGGTACCTCTAAATTACCGAGCCCAAGAACGTCTTCCATGGCTGTCGAATCCACACCATCGAAAAAACTACGGAAAGGGTCTTTCGATTTATGATCTCCGTCCAGGGAGCGTTCTTTTCTATTTGGGCCTAGTTGAACATTGATTTCGAGAAAGAGGGCGAATCAACCATCTCAATCGGACCCAATACTCCTAGCGGTGCTCTCCTCGTATCTGGGGAAGCCTCAGTTCTTGTCTTCACCTCGGGTTCCCCAACTCGATGAAGATCCGCTCCGCTAACCCCTGGTTTGGAGGCCCCTTACCCTTCAGACTGTGGCGACACACTAGCCACAAGGTCAAAGTCCTCTTCTTCCTATTCGGACTCATCCCTCAATCGTTGTAGCGAGTCCGGAGATAATGCTCGACCACTAGCACTCCTCTTGGGCTTACGAGCCAATCATTTCCTTGGTCTCTTCTTCTCGAGGTTTGGGGAACTTGGAGCCTTTTTTCTTTTCTTCTCTTTATCCTGCTTCGAAACAGGGGGCTCACTGGGAGCATCATTGCCCACAGGTGGAGGTCTCATTTCAACATCTTTTGATAAACCTGCGAAAGAGAAGCAAAACAAGTTAGAAATTGATAGCTCAAAGAATTAAGCTCGAATGTAGCTTACCTCACCATGAAGTCGGGCCTCCCACCGGCCTTTCGAAAGCTCGCACCATGCGCGCTAGGAATATGGTTTTTGGGATATGATCCCCTCGACCTACTCTTTGAGATGAGGAACTGCATCCGACACCCGAGAAACAGTTGCACCATAGAAAATTGATAAGAGGAAGGGCAAAAGGGAAAACGGTAAACAAATTTCTAAAAAGCAGGGTTATACTTACGCTTCATATTCCATTTCTCAGGGAATGGCATATCCTCGAACAAATCAACCCAAACCAACCTCGATCCCCATCCTCATCAATACTGGAGAACGGGGCTTTGCTTGCCCGATGACTAAGTTTTATTAACCCCCCTCGATAGAGACGGGGACTGTACAAACGCATGAGATGATCGAGGGTGAAAGGATACCCCTCGATCTTACTTACGAAAAAACGGAGAAGGATAAATATCATCTAGAAAGAAGGATGAATTTGGCCCAGGGTCACCTCGTACCTTTTACAAAAGACAATAATGACCGGGTCCAAAGGGCCCAACGTGAAGGGATAAGTGTAAACACTTAAAAAAACCCTCCACATGGATAGTAATTGCTTCTTCAGGCCCGGGAACCACCACACACTTGCCGACCCAGTTGCAGTCTTCTTTGACTTTATCGAGAACGCTGTCAGTGATTGAACAGATGTATCTCATGACCGATTAGCACCGACTCAGTGTTGAGGAAGTTTTTTCAACCTTGAAATCGGCTCCGGTTGAGCACCCCGTGGGTATAAACACCTTTAGAGAGGGTTCCGGTATAGGTCCCTCGGTGATGACAGGCGAAACGTTCTCAGCAGGTTGAGAAGAAGAGGGAGTTTTTCTTTGGGGAACGGATTTTGAAGTCTTTGCCATTATCTTTGAATAGAGGAAGAAGGAAAAAGATGCTGATACGAAGGAGATATAATCCGTTGATAGCTTGTGAAATACTTTCAGAAAACCAGAAGGCAGGAGGTCTTGAAGAAAAGAATGATGAAGTTTCTGTAAAAGAGCACGAACGTTTAAATACAAAGAATGAATGAGGGTAACTATAGTCTTTCAAAATGGCAGGTCGCATCCCGAAGCGGCAGAAAATCAACTGACACACATTTAATGCTTTAAAAGGCTTTTCTGATAGGACATTTTCAATTTCCGTGTCGCATACGTCATGAGTCTATCGCCATTTATCAGAGTGAGAATCGGAAGCCCGTATGGTGAGAATCTGAGGCTCATATCGTTTCTTGTCGTTACTCTCCGAAAAAAGAGGGGACTATCTGTATACAGTCGAAGTCGGGACCAACTGTATATGGTCAAAATCAGGCTCGACTATATATGGTCGAAATCGGGATCGACTATTGCACGACAGGTCGGGTTCGAAATACGAAGGATTGAATATCGACCCCGAGTTTCATATGCCAGAATGTCCGACCTCGAGAACACGGAGCCCGTAATCCGAAATCGATCCCAACCCTGAAAATGCTCGAGGGAAGATCATCGAACCTAAATAACGGAAAGCCAGAATATCCGTAATGAGAATAGAGTTGTACCAATGTAGGATTCCCCTACTATATAAAGGGGGATCTAATTATTTGTAGGGACACTTTTCAGGATCATAAAAAAGACAGATATAGATTGGTCTCTTGAATATTTATCTCATTATCTTGTTCCAATTTCAATTATAATTGATCCCTGCCCAAGAAGGACCAATCAACGTGGTCATCATTGTTTAGCTTGTGTGGTTTGCATTCCTTCATTTATTACTTAATTTTAATTTCATTTGATTATTTGTCATTTGTATCAAATTAGATCACGTATCCTTAAGACCACATATAAATTCAATTGTTATCCGATTTTTAGGGTAAACATTTATATTTGAATTGCTTTCCTACTCAAATAATATATTTTTATTATTAATTTTTCGTGTTATGTTAAAAAATATACCCAATTATTAAAGAACAACTAAGATTTTTTTTAAGAATATAAATGTGGAGAAAGAGAAAGAAAAAGGTTGGTAAGAGTCAATACCATTGATGATTTTGCAAACATAAAGATCAAAAAGTGGAATGTCAGATCGATTTTCTTATTCTTTAAAAATAAAAGTTATGGTGGATGAAATTATAATTACGATTAAATATTCAAAACAAGGGATAAAATAAAATTAAGAATCTAAATCAACAGAAAATAAATTATTTTTTACATTAAGAGCAAATAATCAAATCTTTTAATTAATTATTTAGCAAGAGAATCCAACTCAATAATTTTTTAAATTCATCATATGAGTAAAAAAAAGCTTCAAGTTAAATAGAAATCTTAGGGCATATTTATTTATTCCATAAAAGAGCGTTATACAATAAAAAAAATTAGATCACAAAGTAAAAAAGATTAATATAGTATTAAGAAGGTGTAACGACCCAACCGGTTGTTTTGAGCTCTAGCGCGTCGTTAGCGAGTTGAGGCCTTAAGTAGCTTCACTTCATGTATTATGACTTGTACGCATAGTCGGAATTGAATTTCGGGAAGTTCGGCGTTGATTCGGATGAAAAATTCTCATTTCGGAAGCTTTAAGTTGGAAGAGTTGACTAAGGCTTGACTTTTGAGTAAAAGATCTCGAAATCAAGATTTGAAGGTTCTAATAGGTTCGTATGATGATTATGGACTTGGGCGTATGTTCGAGTTGAGTATCGGGTGGTCCGGGAGCATTTCAACGCTTATTATGGAAAGTTGGCATTTTGAAAGTTAAGAATTTCAATAGTTTGATTTGAAGTGAATTTTGGTGTTATCAATATCTATTTGGGGTTTCGAGCCTTGGAATAGGTTCGTATTGTGATTTGTAACTTGTACGTAAAGTTTGGCGTCGTTCCGGAATGTTTTGATATGATTTGGATGTGCTCGCCGAAGTTTGAAAGTTTGAAAGTTTAAAAAAAGATTTTGATCATTGATTCATGATTCTGATGTCATTTGTGGCATTTCGAGCCTTTGGATAAGTTTGTATAAGGTATTAGGACTTATTGGTGTGATTGGACGAGGTCTCGTGGGCCTTGGGTGTGATTCGAGGTGGTTTCACATCAAGTTGGATGTTTTGATGCTGCTGGTGTGCTTCGCGATCGCGATGGTAGTCCCGCGATCGCGAAGGATGTTGATGAAGGGCCCCTATTTTTCCCTTCGCGAATGCGGAGAAGGACCTGGCACTACTTCGCGAATGTGTGGACTTAATCACGAACGCGAAGGAGGCTAGGAGGGCGACGACTGTGAGGCAGAAGACCTTCGCGAACATGAGGGGTGGAACGCGAACGTGAAGGGCAAGGTCAGTTGGGCATCGTGGACGCGATCAGGCGGTCGTGAACGCGTAGAGTATCTGGGCAGCAGGGAGGAGTTGGCTTGCAATTTCTAGGCTTTTTCCGTGATCGCGAAGAAGAGTAGGCCTGGTATATTTGATTTAATACGGGATTTGGCTCATTTTCTCTTATTTTTCACTTGGTTGGGCGATATTTGGAACTTTTGAAGAAGATATTTCATCATCTATTATAAGGTAAGTTACTACCACTTGTTATAAGTTAAATACATGAGTTACATATGGATTTAAACATGAAATTTTGTAGAAATTGTAGAATTTGGGAGAAAATCTAGAATTTGGTATTTTTGGACTTTTACCACAAAATTATACATGGTATTAGGAAAATTATATCTTTGAGTTCGTGGTGTTATCTGTAAAGTTTATCTTCAAAACTTTTCAAAATCCGGGCACGTGGGCTCGAGGGTTGACTTTATTGACTTTTCGAGCGGAGTTGAGAATCACTATAAATTGTTAAATTGTAAGCATAGGAGTATACCTTGATTGATTTGCACGTTGTTTGACTAAATTCAGAGCGTTTGGCTTTGAGTTGAGGTGTTAGAGAGGCGTTGTCGGTTATAGAACTTCGGAGCGAGGTAAGTCTCCTGTCTAGCCTTGTGAGGGGGAAACTACCCCTAGGTGATGTAATTGTTAGTGCTACTAGTTGTGGATGTTGCGTACCCATGAGGTGACGAGATTCCATATGTAGCTAAAGCATGTTTATGTTCGGGTAGACTTGGGACTTTATCATGTAATATTTGAATTATTTGGACTCATTCTGGTGGCTTAGTTAATGAAAATTATACTTGAACTTGATTTAGAAATATATATATATATATATATATATATATATATATATATATATGTGTGTGTGTGTGTGTGTGTGTGTGTGTGTGTGGCCGAGCCTTATCATCCTTGAGTTGTTAGCAAGTTAAACGACAAAGGTTATGTTCATTTTGTGCTCATGAACTGTACTGTAAGCACGTGTCTCGTAATTCAATAATTTCCTTCCTTTCTTGTGGAGCGGGCCTAACACCTCGGCAGTTTAATAGATGTATCTATGGTTAGTGTCGCTCGACCCTCGGCAGTGTATACATTATTCGGGATCAGGTTATACGACCTCGGCATAATCGTGCATTATATCGCTAGCAGTTCGAACATTCACGAGATTATACTTCCACTGATGCCTGGCATTTTATATGGTATTCCTCATTCCTTTTATGTTGGCACTTGATATTTTCTGAGCTGTTGAGATAGGATACGAGATTGAGAAGTTTATATCGTTAAAAGAATTTCGAAAGAACATGTTGGTTATCGTTTTATCCCACTATTATATGGTGCTTCATATCTGCTTACAACTTATCACATTCCTTTATTGAACCTCTATAACTGTCAATGTCGACCCCTCATCACTATTTCACCGGGGTTAGGATAGATACTTACTGGCTACACGTTGATTTACGTACTAATATTGCACTTCTGCACTAAATGTGCAGGATCTGATAGGTTCATTTGATGGTCATCTGGGCGCATAGGTGCAGCTGCTAAGGAGACTTTGTAGTGAACTGCATTCCAGGCTAAGTATTTGCAACCCACAAAGTCTTTGTCGTACTATTTACTTTGTCCTGTCTTATTTACATTCCAATCAGATGTTGTATTATTATTATACTCCTTAGTGAATCCTCATGCACTGGCACTGGGTTTTGGGGTTTTGATCGTCGATTCATGATTGTGATGTTATTTGTAGCGTTTTGAGCATTTGGATAAGTTTGTATAATGTATTGGGACTTGTTGGTGTGATTGGACAGGGTCTCGGGGGCCTCGGGTGTAATTCAGGATGGTCTTGGACTAAGTTTTGATGTTTTGATGCTGCTGGTGTGCTTCGCGATCGCGAAGGTAGTCCAGCAATTGCAAAGGAGACTGATGAAGAGCCCCTGCTTTCTCTTCGCGAACGCGAGGAGGCTCACGCAAACGCGAAGAAGGACCTGGTCCTACTTTGCGAACGCGTGGACTTAATCGCGAATGTGAATGAGGCTGGGAGGGGGATGGATCTGAGGCAGAAAGCCTTCACGAACGCGAGGGGTGGAGCGCGAACGCGAAGGGCAAGGTCGGTTGGGCATCGCAAATGCGATCAGGCGGTCACGAATGCGTAGAGTATTTTGGAAGCTGGGTGGAGTTGGCCTTAGCGATCGCTAGGATTTTTCCACAATCGCGAAGAAGAGCAGGCCTGGGCAGATTTGACTTAATATGGGATTTGGCTCATTTTCTCTCATTTGTCACTTGGTTGGGCGATCTTTGGAGCTTTTGAAGAGGAGATTTCATCATCTACTACCACTTGTTATAAGATAAATACATGAGTTACATATGGATTTAAACATGAAATTTTGTAAAAATTATGGGATTTGGGAGAAAACCTAGAATTTGGTATTTTTGGACTTTTACCATGAAATTGGACATGAAATTAGGAAAAAATAATATATTTGAGTTCGTGGTGTTATGGGTAAAGTTTTTCTTCAAAAAGTTTCGGAATCCAAGCATGTGGGTTGACTTTATTGATTTTTCAAGCGGAGTTGGGAATCATTATAATTGTTAAATCGTAAGCATTGGAGTATACGTTGATTGATTTGCACGTTATTTGACTAGTTTCGGAGCGTTTGGCTTTGAGTTGAGGTGTTAGAGAGGCTTTGGAGCCGATTATAGAACTTCGGTGCAAGGTAAGTCTCCTGTCTAACCTTGTAAGGGTAAAACTTTCCTCTAGGTGATGTAATTGTTAAGTGCTACTAGTTGTGGGTGTTGCTTATGCACGAGATGACGAGAGTTCATAATTGTTAAGTGCTACTAGTTATCATGTAATATTTGAATTATTTGAACTCAGTCTGCTGGATTAATTAATGAAAATTATAATTGAACTTGATTATATATATATATATATATATATATATATATATATGTATATATATATATATATATATATATGTATATGTATATATAAATATATATGTATATGTATATATAAATATATAGGCAAGTTGTTGGCAAAATAACTTGAGTTGTTGGCAAGTTATTTAGAAACGGTAAAGGTTATATTTTGTTCTCATGCACTGTATTGTAAGCATGTGTCACGTAATTTCATAATTTCTTTCCTTTCTTGTGGAGCGGGCCGAACGCCCCGGAAGTTTAATAGATGCATCTATGGTTAGTATCGCTCGAGCCTCGGCAGTGTACACGTTATTCGGGATCAGACCGTACGAACTCGGCATAATCGTACGTTATATTGCTAGCAGTCCGAACACTCACGAGATTATACTTCCACTAATGCCTAGCATTTTATCTGGTACTCCTCATTCCTTTGATATTGGCACTTGATATTTTTCGTACTGTTGAGATAGGATACGAGATTGAGAAGTTTATATCGTTAAAAAAATTTTGAAAGAACATGTTGGTTACTTTTTTATCCCATTATTATGTGGTGCTTCATATCTGCTTACGACTTATCACATTGCTTTATTGGACCTCTAGTAAGTGTTGATGTCGACCCCTTGTCACTACTTCTCCAAGGTTAGGCTAGATACTTACTAGGTACACGTTGATTTACGTACTCATGTTGCACTTCTTCACTAAATGTGCAGGATATGACAGATTCATTTGATGGTCATATGCGCGCATAGGCGCAGCTGCTGAGGAGAATTTATGGTGAGCTGTGTTCCAGGCCACAGAGTCTCCGTCATACTATTTACTTTGTCATGTCTTATTTATATTCCAGACAGATGTTGTATTATTATTGTACTCCTTAGTGAATGCGCATACACTTGTGGCACTGGGTTTTTGGGATATTCTAGTTGATGCTTACGGATTCGCATATTGTTATCACCTTTTGTTTTTATCCAATACTAATTATGTACGTACCCGTGATTTTAAGGGCGTAAATTTTCTTATTTAATAAAATTTATGATTTCGAAAGTAATAAAATGAACAATTAACATGATAGCTCACTTTTATCTTGCCTAACGGCAAAGTTGGGGGCCATCACGGCCTGTAGTGAGTTTTGGGTCGTGACAGCTTGGTATCAGAGCTTTAGGTTCACTTGGGTCTCACAAGTCATGAGCAAGTTAGTAGAGTCTTGCGGATCGGTACCGACATGTCTGTACTTATCTTCGAGAGGCTACTGGGCTGTTAGGAGCACTTCCCTTCTTGATTCCTCATCGTGCAACTTGATTCCATTAAAGCTTATGCCTTCATTTTTTTCCTGCTCAATTTTATGCAACGTGGAGCGCTTGTTATCAATTGGGCATCAAGGAGTTGTAATGGTACTGCAGATGTGGTGCAGGATGTTTCTCCCTGCGTATTTGAGTGAGTTATTATCGTCGTCTTGTGGAAGGGTTCTGTCGTTTTAGCCCTGTATCAGTATTTCCTATGGTTTCGAGGCTATGCACAGATCATTATGATGTCCATGGGTTGTTATTCCACAGTGTTGGTGTAATGGTAGGGTGCTTGTTTATGTGTCGAGGCAGTGAATGACTCGAAAGGAGGATTTCTTGGGTTCATGTTTTAAAGGTTCGTCCATTAATTCCAGTGAAGGAAAGGCAATTGGACTATGAATGTTCGGGCTTTGGTTGATGGAGTAACAAGGCTTGATATTTTTGAGCATGAGGGAATTCTCATTTGTGATGTGGCTTTGCCTTCGGGGTAGGGTATTGTGAAATGGTACCTGATAAGCGATTGTCAGAGATGGCGGTGTGTAGCAATTTCAGAATCCAACGGTGTGATGGCTCAAGAAAGATGATCTTCGAGGAGGCTTAGAGTACTAGAAATTTATTAGTTCAGGTGCTACTAAGATGGATTTCAATTTGAGGCAGTATTTGGGCGGCAAGGATGAGGAAGGACATGGTGAGAAGTGTCTCGCGGTGATTGAATTGCCAACAGGTCAAATATGAAAAGCTTAGGTCGAGAAGCTGCTTAAAGGAGATAGTTTAACCGAAGTGGGAGTGGCAGAGTAACATATTGATTCTGTGATAGGATAGCCACATGCCTTGAGAAAAATTTAGAATGATTCGGGAATCATGGTGGTGGATAGTGACTAGGTCTACGGATTTTATTTGGAGTGGTGGCTAGTGTGTTGAGGAAGGTTGAATATGACTGAAAAAAGTTTGCTTGGAGTGCTTAGGGGTGTAAGAGCTTGATTATCGTTAAGGGATACAACGTGACTTAGAGTTTGGAAGGTATTGTCGGACTTTTGGTTGATGTCAATGGGGAATGAACAGACTTGTACAGCCAGTGGACGAGCATGGGCTCAGGAGTGTTTACTGATTTCGTAGTAGTGGTACCCAGTGTAGCGTTGTTGGAAGATGTCAGTATGTAATTCCACAGGTGGGCTATCTCCTGTGGGTAGGTTAGCGGTTGCGTGATTTTGATAAAGTTTCTACGAAGAGTTCTACTTACTACTCGGCAGAAGGTTGATTATGTGATTGTGGCTAATAATTCAGAATGTTCATGAAAAGTTTAACAAGGGATTCCGAGAAATTTGGCGGGTTAACAATGTGAGATAATGGTAAATTGAGATGGAGGAATCTTTGTGGGTTCTAAATTTATGTGATTGTAGCTTAAAGTTAAGTGGGGGAGCCCCCGTCTACGATTTGATCGGGTGGTTGTGTGCTTGTGCGGTTCCTGGTTATCGGTGCATTGGTAGATTATTTATGACTAAGAAAAGAAATTTCAGGGATAATTCGAGCAAAGAACTTGATGAATGTGTGCTATTTTTGCCTTATCGACTTATGTGCAGGTTTTGGGAAGACTCAGAGTTTAAACTTCTTGTGGATGTGATGTACAAGGAAAAGAATTAATCTAGTTGCTTCTTTGAGAGTGTTCATGTGCTAATAGAACGATGAAGTTTGATTACATTCGGGACCAGGTCAGAATGGGTGACTCTCAATGGTGGTTTTAATGGGTTCAAGGATGTTAGCGCGGTATCTAAGGATTTTGGGTTCGTTATGTTGTTGAAGACCAGAATTTTGCAGCAGAGTGTGAAGAATACTTGGGGAATTTTCTATGTTATCATCGGGCCTGCGGGGCAGTATTGGAGAAATGGAAGAAACAGTTCTGGATTCGTGAAAGGTCCTTTAGAATGGGTATACTAGTTGGAGCTGTTATTGTGTGCATGAGGAGGGTATAAGATGGTTCATGGGTATCGAGATGATGTGGTCTCGTGAATCAGGTCACTCGGGATGAGTGCTGATTGAGTTCGTTATGTTGTTGAGTAGAGCTGTTATTATTTTTAAGGCAAGTCAAGAGTAAATTGGAAGAAGTTGGGTTGGTTAGTAATGGTTTGAATCAGCATGACTGTGGCAATGATCAGTTCCTTCGGCATGTTAGTTATACTGATTCATGGTGTTACGTGCGGGCTTGATAGCCACTGTAATGTGATTGAATGTGAGGTATTTGATTATGATGATCCGTTATGTTGAGATGGATCCCAGAAGAGTTATGGTGCTTTAGACTACAACTCGAGGTTTGTATTTTCTACGGTTATGGGAATTCGGTTGCGTGTTGCAATATTTCTTCTAAAATGAGTTAAGTAAAAGGCTTCTAGCTAGTGAAGTATTTATTCTACTAGTAGTTTAGGGGTTATGATGAATTCCTGTACTCCCGTGTTACGGCATGATAGGTGCAGTGAACAACATGGGGATTGGAAGTTGAGGATCAAGGTTACGGCTCGGTGTTGATAAGAATGTCACGAGCTCGGATGAGTAGGGAAGAATGCAGATGTTCAGGGTAAGCTGGCATTTTCTTTAGTGTCACCTGAGAACGGTGTCCTGTGTAAGAGGCTTTGTGTATTGATTTGCGGATTCTTGATTGCCTTACAGAATTAATACGGTCGGGGATATGGAGGTGCAGACTTTGCTACCTGGTGTGGAAGGTCGTGGAAGCATACCCCAGGGGGAGGTTTGTACAAGTGTGACATGTTAGTCACTTGATTGTTAAGGATCGAAACCAAGTATGGAGATTTTGGTACTATCGCTAATGTGAGGGTTTATGCTTGAAAGGCGCTCTAGTCATTTGGTTGTGGACTGTGGGAGTTTGGTCTGGATTGGACGTTGCTTGCGTGTATCATGAATAGGGCCATTGTGGATCCTTGAAAAGTTGTTGGTCCAATATGGTATGATCAGACTCGGCTTGAGGTTCGTTGGTGGGTCTAATGTGAATGTATGCTCTACGTCAGATTGGATGTGTTCATTCAACATAGCACTGTGTATAGAGGAGTCTTCGGCCGTTGGATGTTATTCCCGTTGTCAGATATTCCATGTAATACTCTATTGTGCCAGGTCGGTTGTGAGACAGCTTGATTATTCGCACATGTGTTATGATCCCGTGTAGTTTGTGGTGTTATATGAGTAGGATGGCTCTCGAGATACAAGTCATTTATTGCACCTTAGACGTGCTTGGGTTTTTGTAGCGTATGACGCTATCCGTCTCTCCAGGGTCATATTATGCACTTGGCGTGCTTGTGGTCAATATTCGAGCATTCGTAAGTATAAGCATTTCGGCTTGATGGGTGTTTCCTTATTGATTGTTGTGTGGATCGGGTGGCACGCTGCCACGGGTATATTGTTGGATCGGGTGGCACATCGCCACGGGTATGTTGTGTGGATCGGGTTGTGTGCCGCAACGATGTCATATTTAGATCGGGTTGCACGCTGCAATAGTATCATGTTTGGATCCGGTTGCAACAGTGTCATAATTGGATCGGGTTGCACGCCGCAACAATGAGATTTTAAGTACGGTTCCTAATACTTATTTGTGTGCCTTGCTTCATATCTTTGAGTTGGAACCATAACATCGGCTTGGCCGTTTCATTCATTATGCGGGCTCGGTAGTGCCTTGCCAGAGTTTGTTTTCATTATGAGTCATATTCGAGTTGTAGCTTGTTGCCACATTGATGACGTCATATAAGATTTCAGACGGTGTTTGAGGTGGCTTATTGCTCGAGCAGCCTGTATTGGGTGAGACAAAATTATTGGATCTGAGATCAATACGATTAGTAAGTAGGGTATATTAAAGAGAAAATATTGTTATTCAGTTCAGAATGAGGTACTGGTGCTTGTCAGGTGAAGAGACCCCATGATTTATTGTTTTGGCAGGCCGTTATGAGTTTCTACACATCTCTTTCATCGTGGTGGTATTGCGAGAGTTGGAACATGGCTTACATGTGTTATGAGGCGTATTGCGAGCATCAAATTCGTGAAATTGAAGCTATTATGGTCGGAGAATGTTATTATGGGCATGTGATTTATGCGGTGCATGGTGTAAATTCAGCAAAGGTGTATGATCATGTTTTGGTATAGTGTGTAGTGGTTGATACGGTGTTCTTATGCTAGAATCAGGTCTTGTAAAAGAATTCAGAAATTAAAATTTGGTTCTAAGGCTTATTGACTAAATAAAAGGGAGGATCTTCAATCTAGCTCGAGCTAATGTGCTCAACTGGGTTGTGGTGGCACAGGTAAGTGCACAAGGTGCTGAACAGTGATGTTGGAGCAACTTCGGAGTAGTTCTTATCACGTTCGAGGACAAACATATATTTAAGTAGGGGAGAATGTAATGATCCGACTGGTCATTTTGAGCTCCAGCGCATCGTTCGGCGGTTTGAGGCCTTGAGTAACTTCACTTCATGTATTATGATTTGTACGCGTAGTCGGAATTGAATTTCGGGAAGTTCGGAGTTGATTCGGATGGAAAATTCTCGTTTTCGGAAGCTTTAAGTTGGAAGAGTTGACTAAGATTTGACTTTTGAGTAAAAGATCTCGGAATCGGGATTTGAAGGTTCCAATAGGTTAGTACGATGATTCTGGACTTGGGCGTATGTTGGGGTTGAGTATCAGGTGGTCCGAGAGAATTTCAGAGCTTATTATAGAAAGTTTACATTTTGAAAGTTTAAGAATTTCTAAAGTTTTATTTGAAGTGAATTTTGGTGTTATCGATATCCGTTTGGGGTTCCGAGCCTTGGAATAGGTTCTTAACGTGATTTGTGACTTGTACGTAAAGTTTGGCGTCATTGCGGAATGTTTTGATATGATTTCAGACGCGTTCGTCGAAATTTGAATGTTTAAAAGTTTAAAGAAATATTTTGATCGTCGATTCATGATTGTGATGTTATTTGTGGCGTTTCGAGCCTTTAGATAAGTTTGTATAATGTATTGGGACTTGTTGGTGTGATTCGACAGGGTCCTGGGGGCCTCGGATGTGATTCAGGATGGTCTCGGACCAAATTTTGATGTTTTGATGCTGCTGGTGTGTTTCATGATCGCGAAGGTAGTCCAATCGCAAAGGAGGCTGATGAAAGGCCCCTACTTTCTCTTCGCGAACACGAGGAGGCTCATGCGAACGCGAAGAAGGACCTGGTCCTACTTCGCGAACGTGTGGACTTAATCGCGAATGCGAAGGAGGCTGGGAGGGGGATGGATCTGAGGTAGAAGGTCTTCGCCAACGCGAGAGGTGGAGCGCGAACGCGAAGGGCAAGGTCGGTTGGGCATCGAAAACGCGATCAGGCGGTCGCGAATGCGTAGAGTATTTGGGCAGCTAGGTGGAGTTGGCCTTAGCGATCGCTAGGATTTTTCCACAATCGCGAAGAAGAGCAGGCCTGGGTAGATTTGATCTAATACGGGATTTGGCACATTTTTTCTCATTTGTCACTTGGTTGGGCGATCTTTGGAGCTTTTGAAGAGGAGATTTCATCATCTACTACCACTTGTTATAAGATAAATACTTGAGTTACATATGGATTTAAACATGAAATTTTGTAAAAATTATGGGATTTGGGAGAAAACCTAGAATTTGGTATTTTTGGACTTTTACCATGAAATTGGACATGAAATTAGGAAAAAATAATATATTTGAGTTCGTGGTATTATGGGTAAAGTTTTTCTTCAAAAAGTTTCGGAATCCAAGCACGTGGGTTGACCTTATTGATCTTTCAAGCGGAGTTGGGAATCATTATAATTGTTAAATCGTAAGCATTGGATTATACTTTGATTGATTTGCACGTTGTTTGACTAGTTTCGGAGCGTTTGGCTTTGAATTGAGGTGCTAGAGAGGCGTTGGAGCCGGTTATAGAACTTCGGTGCAAGGTAAGTCTCCTGTCGAACCTTTTAAGGGGAAAACTTTCCTCTAGGTGATGTAATTGTTAAGTGCTACTAGTTGTGGGTGCTGCGTACGCACGAGGTGACGAGAGTCCATACATAGCTAAAGTATGTTTATGTCCAGGTAGACTTAGGACTTTATCATGTAATATTTGAATTATTTGAACTCATTCTGCTGGCTTAATTAATGAAAATTATAATTGAACTTGATTTAAATATATATATATATATATATATATATATATATATATATATATATATGTTGGCAAAATAACTTGAGTTGTTGGTAAGTTATTTAGAAACGGTAATGGTTATATTTTGTGCTCATGCACTGTATTGTAAGCACGTGTCTCGTAATTCGATAATTTCCTTCCTTTCTTGTGGAGCGGGCCGAACGCCTCGGTAATTTAATAGATGCATCTATGATTAGTGTCACTCGAGCCTCGGCAGTGTACACGTTATTCGGGATCAAGCCGTACGACCTCGGCATAATCGTGCGTTATATCGCTTGCAGTCCGAACACTCACGAGATTATACTTCCACTGATGCCTAGCATTTTATATGGTATTCCTCATTCCTTTGATATTGGCACTTGATATTTTCCGAGCTGTTGAGATAGGATACGAGATTGAGAAGTTTATATCGTTAAAAGAATTTCGAAAGAACATGTTGGTTACTGTTTTATCCCATTATTATGTGGTGCTTCATATCTGCTTACGACTTATCGCATTGCTTTATTGGACCTCTAGTAAGTGCCGATGTCGACCCCTCGTCACTACTTCTCCGGGGTTAGGCTAGATACTTACTGGGTACACGTTGATTTACGTACTCATGCTGCACTTCTGCACTAAATGTGAAGGATCTGACAGGTTCATTTGATGGTCATATGCGCGCATAGGCGCAGCTGCTGAGGAGACTTTATGGTGAGCTGTATTCCAGGCTACGTATCGCAGCTCACAAAGTCTCTGTCGTACTATTTACTTTGTCATGTCTGATTTACATTCCAGACATATGTTGTATTATCATTGTACTCCTTAGTGAATGCGCATGCACTTGTGGCACCAGGTTTTTAGGATATTCTATTTGATGCTTACAGATTCGCATATTATTATCACCTTTTGTTTTTATGCAATACTAATTATGTATGTACCCGTGATTTTAAGGGCCTAAATTTTCTTACTTAATAAAATTTATGATTTCGAAAGTAATAAAATGAATAATTAACGTGATAACTCACTATTGGCTTGCCTAACGACGACGTTGGATGCCATCATGGCCTATAGTGAGTTTTGGGTCGTGACAGAAGGCTATACAAGTGTCTGAGGAAGCAAAATCAAAGCTAAATCTTGAACAAGAACAAGCTTTCAAGACTATATAATAAAGAGTCGACTATGGGATAGCGGGATTATCCAATTGTAGATACCTCTGGCGGAATCGAAATAATATTCCTATGTCATGCCTTACTTGTAAATATCATATCAAGAGGCATGATATTGTTAGTAATAATAACAAGTGGTGTACCAACAACGATTTTATTATGAGGTTGTACAAATCACTTTAGATTTAATATACCTCTTCAAAAAATGAAATAACCATTACAAATATATCAAAGCAGAGTAATAGTGCTAAATTTATAAGGAAAGCCAAATTGATAATATGGGATGAAGCGCTTATGGCTAAACGTCAAAGTATCGAAACAATTGCCTAGAGTTCTAGAGATAATATTGGATATCATTGAGCCATTTGGTAGAAAAGTAATGGTTTGGGAGGTGATTTCTGTCAAGAACTATCAGTTGTTCCAAAATCAAAGAAAGCAAAGACCGCAAAAGCTAGCTTGCCAAAATTATGCTTATAGCCTCAAACGAAAATTTTTGAATGACAAAAAATATAAAAGTAAGAATAGATCTAACATTTAATGACTTCTTGCTTTCAGTCGAAAACGAAAAAGTGCATCCAACAAAAGATGATTTGGATCTTCTAAAGCACTTAGTTATCAACCCAAATGGTAACAGTAGTACATTTAATAAGCAAAAATATTTCCATCATTAGATTAAACGCAATTTGTGCAAATTACCATAATAGAAATTGAACAGCTATCTTAACTAGCAGAAATGAATATATTGATCAACTAAATAAAAGATTGATTTGCTAATGTAATAATATTTTTTGGCATTTGAATGATTGTTGTATTATTATATGTAATTTTTTTCTCATTAATTAATTTTTTTTCTTCCTTAATATAAATAGATTTTTATACCATCATGCTTCATTATTACGTGCAACGCACGTTTATAGATATTAGTATATATATATAGTGTAAACGTTGTTTATACTATTAGGTATATTTTAACTTGTTGAAGCAATTAACCTGTCTTTTTTTCAAGTCACTAATCCCGCATATTATGTAAAATAGGGGCGGATCCAACACAAGTACCATGTTCAATTGATCCTATCACTTTCGACGACGCTGAGCAAAAATTTATATATTAAAATCAACTAAAATTATAACAAATAGTAGATAAGAACTCATAACTTTAAAAGTGTAATCGGTTCAATACTAAAAACTTTAAAGGTTGAATCTATAGAAATTAAATTATGAATCCGCCTTTGTGTATAACCACACAAATTCTTTTTAGGTGATTTAATAGTTTAAAAATTCTTTTACCTTGTCAGTGTAAATAAGTTAAACTCTCTGAATTGTTATTCAGTCTTTTCAAAATTGGATAAGTGTTGGGCTGGATCTGTGGCCCATGCTGCCGACCTAATAATGGGTTGATATCCTTCCTTACTTTGGGCCAAGGAGAGAGTATTCAGTGTAGCTTTGTTGAAGTTTATTCTTTACTGGTGCAATGAATTGAGAAGCCACTAGGCGAGCTATTGAATCATGAAACATGATTCACGCATAACGGTTAACAGTAAATTAGAATTTTTGAGGATTCTACTCTTAATTGGATAGAGAGTTTAATTTTTATACACTAAGTGTAAAAATAAATAAATTAAACTAACATGTCATCTAAAGATAACTATGGGAACCTTTAAAAAGTGAGATTATAACTTGAAAAATAAAGCAAGTTATCTTGTATATAAGTTAAAATACATTAATAGTGAGATTACATTGCTTCTTTATCAATTAATAAGAGACAAGTTTAATATCTTAGGTTATCAGTTTATCTAGGCACACACTGGCATGACATGTGACAATCCACGTGGTTTAAAGGCTTAAACGTTTCTACGGTTATGTTTAGGTAATTCAACTACCTGTGTGTAAATTATTAATAATAGTCAGAACCTTGGAAGTTGAAACAAGAATACCTTAACATGCACTCTGTTTTCAAAGATTCGAAATCCTAAAACAAGTGGGAAGATCTAGCTTTTGAATATAATACTGTCAATAAGGGAACTCTCAACTGCCTTCCTTTGTTCTCATAAACATAAACATAGAGTACACAACCTTTTCTGGCGTTAGCATTTAAACAAATCAGAGAAAGTTATACATACACAATAATATATATATAGATTATAGACACAGGAGCAGATTTTGTTTAGTGGTTCTTCCGAGGAGCTAACTTTCTGACTTTGGCATGTGATAAACATAGGAAAAAGAAAAGGCAAAGATAATATTTTCACTGTTCTGTGAATCCATTTAACTTTTAGGCATGGATATTATACGTATGGTTAAACTAAACTAATCTTTGGATCTATGTTTCTGATTCCGCTATGATGAATAGGCGTGCCTTTCATTATTCTTAATTTGGCATCTTAATCTCCTTGAACTTGTTTTTTTTCCTGGCTATTAAAAAAATATTCGACTCACTCAAGTACAGAAGAATACAAATAATTGCACGTCCCATCAATAATTATTTAAAATTGTTAGTACTATTAATGTTCATTAGTGACATTGTAAACCGTCGCCATCATGGCCTAGTTGACGTTAATCTACGTAATTTGTACACATTAGGATTTCTCCAAGGTACGAATTATGATTATCTTTCCTTTAGAGGCAAGTGGGACGATATCTAGGTTTAGGTTTTAATTTCAATATCCCACAAATGAGGTGTACTAAATGTTTCCTGTATAGTAGCAAGTGGCTATCTAGGTTTCACCAAACCTTGGAATAATCAGCTACCTAACTCGTAATGCCCTACGGAACACCAAATACCATTACAAAATCAAACGGGCACCTTCTTTTATATAAGTATATTAAACCAGTAAAACTAGAGAATATATAATTTATTTGTAATTCTTATAGAGGATTTGACGGATGACGAATGATTTGGTTCAGCAAATCTTTACCAAAATATATAAAACGAAATATCTATGACAACACTCTAGTATTTCCCTAGTAGTATTATATATGCAGTCTCTTCAAGAGTCTCCACATATTCACCAAATACAAATTATTAGGAATTGCCCATGCCAAATATTTAACTACTACGCCCGGGCGTTAGATTTGATCATCGAACTAACATATCTTGTTGATGATTCATTGACCTATTAAAAAGGATTAACTTTGATGCACTAACAGTGTACTATTATCTTTTTATGACCATCAGATTAATGTGACCTACAAATTGCAATAACTTGTAATTATCAATAATAATTCTAATTAAATTTAAGTTGTAGTATATAATAAGTAAAAACTTTTTTTACATTATCAATGTGATTTAACCAAATATTAAAAGTATTTTCTTTTTCATTTATGAGATTATCATATTTAGCTTGCAACAAAGAGTTACCTCTTGTAGTAAGTTAATTTAACTTGATAGTATCAAAAACATAATTACTATGTTAGTAGCAAAACCTAAATTGTTCCTCATTTTGTAACGTAGAAAACTTATGAAATGATTATTATAATTGTTTAATAAATACATATAGCGCAAAAGTTATTTCACTCTTAGTGCAAATAAGTTAACAGTTTAAGTTTTATGTGCTAACAATGTAAAAATATTTATATAATTAAGTTATTTACTTGATAATTACAAACAAATGCCTAATAAACATTAATTATTATTTGATAGAATTAGTAGTTCACATGTAATCACATGTTAAAATTTATTTATATTGTAAAGCATCTATCTCTCTATATTATTATAAAAGGATGAATATACGGTCGGATTACAATATATATATATATATATATATATATATATATATATATATATATATATATATATATATATATATATATATATATAATATTAGGAATAATAACTCAAAATAAAAGCACACAACCGAAATTCTAGACATTAGCCTTATAATCCTATTAGTTTTAGGACATATATTACATGTTAGGAATCCTACAGGATTACCTTTAGGAATTCTATTAGTATAATTACTTTCGAGCATAAACATATAATACTACATGTTAGCATGTAAATCTAATATATTTAGGAACACGTTAGGTACTTCTTAAAAATTTCTATTACTAATTTAATTTGAAAACGTTATATAATATCCTATTACTAATTTGATTTGAGAATGTATGATATTGTTCAAATCCATTTAGAAAAAGGAGAGCCTATATATATTATTATTATTATTATTATAAAAGTACGAATACAATATTGATAGACCAAAATAGTCCTAAGATATTAATTAGAAGAACTCATAGGGAAAGAACATAACTATAAACACCTATTTTTTGGACTGCAATACCTTGTATGTTAATTTTTTTAATTTTTAACATTTTAACATTATAAAAATTTATCTGTTAAATTCTTATCAAAAATATGCACGTAGGTTTAATAAAATCAATTTCATAAGAATCCTCCGTATTGGCAATACGTTACCACTCCATAATATCCAATACCAAGAAAAAATAAAAGTAATATTAAATAGAATGCATAAAGCGTTGAAATTGATAAATAAAATATCCCCACGATAATATATTTTCATATTTATATTGGAACTGTTTTCCTACTAAAAAAATATTTATCAATATTTTCGTGTAATGTTGAAAAATATACCCAATTATTAAACAACAACTAAGAAAATAAAAATATGTGAGAAAGAGAAAGAAATATGGTTGGTAAGAGTCAATACCAGTAATAAATCAGAAAATATAAAGATCTAAAACTGAAATGTCAGATCGATCTTTTTACTCTTTCAAAATAAAATTTATGGCGAATAAAATTTTAATTAAGATTAAATATTCAAAGCAAGATATGAACTAATATTAAGATCTGGATCAACAAAATAAATTATTTTTTTATATTAAGACCAAATAAATTAAATCTTTCAATTAATTATTTAGCAAGAGAATTCAATTCAATTATTTTTTTTATCATCATATGAGTAAAATTACTTTTCAAGTTAAAAAAATCTTAGGGTACATAAATTTATTCCATAACAAGAGCGTTAGAGATTAAAAAATTAGAACACAAAGTAAAAAGTATTCGTATAGTATTAAAAACCAAACTGCCATATAAGTGTTTGAGTAAGCACAATCAAAGCTAAATCCTGAACAAGAACAAGCTTTCAAGACCATATTATAAAGAGTCGACTCTGGTATAGCGGGATAATCCTTTGTAGATACCTCCGGCGGAATTGAAATAATATTTTTATGTCATGCATTACTTGCAAATGTCAGATCAAGGGGCATGATACTGTTAGCAATAATAACAAGTGGTGTACCAGCAACAATTTTAGTATGAGGCCACTCACTTTAGACCTGATATACCTCTTCAACAACTGAAATAACAGTCACGACCCAATTTCTCCTACAGGCCGTGATGCCGCTCAACGTTATCGCTAGGCAAGCTAATAGTGAACTAACTACGTGATTGTTTTTTTTAACAATTGAGAAATAGTTGATTTTTAATTATTGAACAAATAGGAAGTGAAAATTTTCATAAAAGTGAGTAATAGACAATTTAAGAGTAAATGAGAGGAAATAAATGATCAAAATCAACACGTGTCTACTAGCATAAGTTTCAAGACCTGATGTCACCAGTGTATGAGCTACTAGTAGAATAAAAACATACTACACTACTGTCTGAAATGAAGTAGACAGGAAGTAAATGCAAAAGAAAGACTTCGGATGCTGCAGAACGGGCTCGGAAGGCAGCTCACCACAAAGTCTCGTAGTATCAGGAGTGCGGGCCGGGAGTACATAAATAACATGTACCCAGTAAGTATCTAGTCTAACCTCGAAGAAGTAGTGGCGAGGGGTCGAATTCGACACTCGCTATGGGCTAACAATAAAATATCAAAGTATCTAAATAGGAATGGGCTATGTAATTATTAATGAAACCTCAACAAGAAGTAATAAATAAACAGATCTTTTCATGAATAGCAAATCCCAAATAAATTCTCATCATTTAGTGATTTTCAACCTCTCGAGCCAATAAAAAGATATCAAGTATAACTAGGCTCCAAGTGTTATTACACACGAATTATGCCGAGGTCGATCCAAAATATATATACATATACTGTGTGCACTGCTGAGGCTCGAAGACACGAACCATAGATGCATCTATTAACCTGCTGAGGCGAACGACCCGCTCCCATGAGAGTAGTAAAATTTATCTCGCTCACGGAAATAGTTGCGACGCGAGTGAACATATATTACTCAAAGTTATTATATAATTCTTCAATTCTTTCCAAAAGTAAGGAGTCTAAAAAGGAAACTTTAAATCTTGAAATCCCCAATCTCAGCTCTATTCAAGATAATTAATAAGCATAATCAAATAATAGTGTCAACAAAGTATGTTGTAAACCTAAGACTACCCGCACATCACATGGAATATAGCTACGCACGGACTCTCGTCACCTAGTGCGTACATAGCTCTCCACACAAGTAATTTACAACAAAACACACCTAAGGGAATGAGTTCCCTGTTACAAGGTTAGAAAAGAGACTTACCTCATCTCACAGCTCGCTTTCCAGCTACAAATTTGCTCTAAAGCCTCAATTCAGTGCCGAACAATATGAAACTAGTCAAACGTTATATAAATTTATTAATACATGTTCAAAAGGTCATGACATAACAATTTAAGTAATTACCCAACCAAAATTGGAAGATTCTTAAAATTCAACCCCAGGCCCACGTGTCCGGATTACGGAAATTTTCGAAGAAAGTCGTTACCCATAACCTTACGAACTCAAATATATGATTTTTACCCAAATCCATAACAAATTTCATGGTTAAATTCATTTTTATCAAATTCTAGGTTTTTCATCTAAACCCACAATTTTCACTAACTTACATGTTAAAATCTACCTGTAAATTATGTATTTAACTCACATTATATAGAAATTGCTTACCTCAAATAGCTAGTGAAAATCCCTCTCTAACCAGCTCCAAAATCGCCCACAAGAAATGCAATAAATGAACCTCAAATGCTCAACCCCGACTTAAATGAAGTTCTGCCTTCAGTATTTTTTGCACTTGCAGTGCCTCTGCCGCATTTACGATGCTAGGTACGCTTTTGCGGAGTTCCTCAATCCCAGCGAGGGCCAATTCTGCGGTGGTGGTGTGCCGCTCATACGGCTTGAGCCGCTTATGCGTCCTCCCCAGTTGCACCTGCGCGTTCGCAGGTTGCGCACGAAAACCCGCATTTGCGGTCCATGACCAAGCGTTCCAAAGCCTCTTCTATGGTCCAACCCACGCACCTGCAGCCCAAAGCTCGCAGGTGCAGGCACAACAGAACTGGTGCACTAGCAGCCTTTTTGAGTCTTAACTCAATCCGCGCATTGTCCGAATGGCATTCGGGGTCCCCGAGGCCCCGTCCGAACGTACCAACAAGTTTGAAATCATAAAACGAACTCGCTCGAACCCTCGGAGCACATAAAACAACATCAAAACTAAGAATCACACCTCAAACCAAATTGAATCAACTTAGGAACTTCAAGTTCTTCAACTTACTCCGAGCGCGCCGAAACATACTTAAACTACTCGAAATGACACCAAATTTTACGTGCAAGTCTTAAATCACTATACGGAACTATTCCCGGGGTCGGTATTCCAAAAGGACCTTGATAACACCAAAACCTACCCCAAACCAAATTTAAAGAACATTAAAACCTTCAAATAGTCAACTTTCACTATTAAGCGTCGAAATGCTCCCCGATCGTCCAAAATCCGATTCGAACATACACCCAAGTCCAAAATCATCATATGAACCAATTGGAACCGTCAAATCCTGATTTTGAAGTTGTTTACTCAATACGTTGACCGAAGTCAAACTTTGCATTTTAAAGCCAAACTAAGGAACCAAGTGTTCCGATTTCAACTCGAACCCTTTCAAATCCCGAACTAATGATCCCTGCAAGTCATAAAACAGTAAGAGCACATACGAGGAGTCTTATTTAGGGGAACGGGATTCTAAAAAGCAAAACAACCGGTTGGGCTATTACATTCTCCACCTCTTAAACAAACGTTCGTCCTCGAATGGGTCTAGAATCATACCTGAAGTTACCGAATAATTGTGGATATCTGCTCCGCATGTCCTTCTCGGCCTTCCAAGTTGCTTCTTTGACTGGTTGGCCCCTCCACTGAACCTTTCCTACAGAAATCTTCTTGGACCTCAACTGGAGAACCTGCCCATCGACAATGGCAACTAGCTCCTCCTCATAACCCAAGCTCTCATCTAGCTGGATCGTGCTGAAATCTAATATATGCGACCTGTCGGCATTATACCTCCGGAGCATAGACACGTGGAACCGGATGAACTCCTGATAGACTGGGAGGCAAAGAAAGCTCATAAGCAACATCCTCAACTCGTCTCAACACCTCAAATGGACCTATAAACCTTGGGCTCAATTTTCCCTTCTTCCCAAACCTCATGATCCCCTTCATCGGTGAGACTTTCAAGAGAACTTTTTCGTCCACCATAAATAATAAATCACGCGCCTTCTGATCCGTGTAAGTCTTTTGTCTGGACTGTGATGTGCAAAGCCGCTCCTGAATCAACTTTACCTTTTCCAAGGCACCAAATCAGTACCATATAACTTAGCCTCGCCAGGCTCAAACCATACGATGGGTGAATGACATCGCCGACCATATACAGCCTCAAATGGAGCCATCTCGATGTTGGACTGGATAACTTTTATTGTAAGCAAACTCGGCCAAAGGCAAGAACCGATCCCATTGCCCTCCAAAGTCAATCACACATGCTCTGAGCATGTCCTCCAAGATCTTAATTGTCCGCGGTAACCCAACTACGAAGTCCATAGTAATGCGCTCCTATTTCCGCTCAGGTATAGTCATCTCCTAGAGTAGGCCACCTGACCTTTGATGCTCATACTTAACCTGCTGGCAATTTAGACACCTCGCAACATACTCAAATATGTCCTTCTTCATCCGCCGCCACTAATAATGCTGCCTCAGGTCGCGATACATCTTCGTAGCACCTAGATGAATAGAATACCGAGAACTGTGTGCCTCCTCTAGAATCCTCTCCCTCAACCCATCGACATTAAGAACGCATAGACGACCCTGGACTCGCAGAACGCCATCCTCGCTGATAGTAACCTCCTTGGAACCACCCTGTAATACCTTCTCTCTGAGAACCAACAAGTGTGGATCATCAAACTGACGGGCCTTGATCTGCTCCAATAGTGAAGACTGGGCAACGACACATGCAAGAACTCGGTTGGGCTTTGAAATATCCAACCTCACAAGTCTGTTGGCCAAGGACTGAATGTCCAAAGCCAATGGCCTCTCCTCTCCTGAAATAAATTCTAAGCTACCCATACTCTCTACCTTTCTACTCAAGGCATCCGCAACTACATTAGCCTTGTCCGAATGATAAAGGATGGTGATATCATAGTTCTTTAGCAACTCAAGCCACCTGCACTGCGTCAAATTGAGATCCCTTTGCTTGAACAAATGCTGAAAGCTGCGATAATCAGAGTAAACCTCACAAGACACCCCATAAAAATAATGCCTCCAGATGTTAAGAGCATGAACAATCGCAGCCAACTCCAAATCATGCATCGGGTAATTCTTCTCATGGGGCTTCAACTGACGTGAAGCATATGCAATAACTCGTCCCTCCTACATCAATACATATCCCAAACCAACGCATGAAGCATCGCAATACAACGTATAAGTCCCTGAGCTGGCAGGTAACACTAACACCGGTGCTGAAGTCAATGCAGTCTTGAGCTTCTGAAAGCTCGCCTCACAATCATAGGACCATTCGAACGGAGCACCCTTCTGGGTCAATCTAGTCAAAGGTGCTGCAATAGATGAGAAACCCTCCACAAAACCGATGATAATAACCTGCCAACCCCAAGAAGCTCCTAATCTCGGTCGATGTGGTAAGACAAGGCCAACTCTGAACTGCCTCGATCTTCTTGAGATCAACCTTTATACCCTCGCCTGATACAACATGCCCCAACAATGCCACAGAATCTGACCAAAACTCACATTTGGAGAACTTAGCATATAGCTTCTGTTCTCGCAAGGCCCGAAGCACCACTCTCAAATGTTGCTCCTGCTCCTCCATGCTGCGCGAGTAGATCAAAATGTCATCAATGAAGATAATGACAAATGAATAAATGCATGGCATGAACACCCTGTTCATCAAATCCATAAACGCCGCTGGGGCGTTAGTCAAATCGAAGGACATCACTAGAAACTCATAATGGCCATATCTAGTCCGGAAAGCAGTCTTCGGAACATCTGATCCCGAATCTTCAACTGATGGTACCCCGATCTCAAGTCGCTCTTAGAAAACACTCTAGCACCCTGCAACTGGTCAAACAAATCATCAATACGCGGCAACGGGTACTTGTTCTTAATGGTGACTTTGTTCAACTGGCGGTAATCAATGCACATCCGCATAGTCCCATCTTTCTTCTTCACAAATAATACTGGTGCACCCCAAGGCGATACACTTGGTCTGACGAAACCCTTTGCTAGCAACTCCTCCAGTTGTTCCTTCAACTCCTTCAACTCTTTCGGAGCCATGCGGTACGGTGGGATAGAGATAAGCTGGGTACCTAGAGCCAAATCAACACAAAAATCAATATCATGATCTGGTGGCAAGCCTGGAAGATCAGAAGGTAAAATATCGGAAAACTCCTGGACTACAGGCACTGAATCTATCGCCGGAGTCTCTGCAGTAGTATCCCGAACATAAGCTAGATAAGCCAAACAACCCTTCTAGACCATGCATCGAGCCTTCAGAAAAGAGATTACTTGGCTGGATGCACTGACGGAAGAACCCTTCTACCCCAATCTAGGCAACTCTGGCATCGCCAAGGTAACAGTCTTGGCATGGCAATCAAGGATGGCGTGATATGGAGAAAACCAGTCCATGCCCTGGATGACCTCAAATTTGGTCATATCAAGCCATAGAAGATCTGCTCTAGTCTTATAACCATAGAATGTGACAACACAGGACCGATAGATCAGATCCACGACAACAAAATCACCTACAGAAGTGGACACATAAACAGGAGTACCCAAAGACTCGCAAGGAGCACCCAGGAAATGAGCAAACAGAGATGACACATATGAGTAGGTAGACCCTAGATCAAATAATACCGAAGCATCCTTACTGCAGAGAAATAATACCTGTGATCACGGCATCTGAGGCTACTGCATCTGCTCTAGTGGGGAAAGCATAGAACCTAGCTGGAGCGCCGACTGGCTAGCCTCTACTTGACTGGCCCGTAATTGGCTGGCCTCCACCTGCCTAGCCTCCACCTCTAGGATGGCCCCTACCTACATTCCCTTCGCCTCTAGGCGGCCGGACGGTTGGTGCTGTAATCATGGGCTGATGACCCTACTGTACTGCCTTGCCCCGAAGTCTAGGACAAAACCTCTTCATGTGATTAGGATCCCCACACTCGTACCAACCCCTCGGAGCGATGGACTGCTTCCCTGAAGTCCGACCCTGATAGCCTGAATACCCACTAGAGGAACCCTGAATAACTGGTGAGCGGTAGGAACTCTATGGCATGGCGCTGAAATAAGGTCGCACTGGAGCACCCCAGGGAGGCGACAGTGCTGGATATGTGGGCCTGACAGGCTGATCTCTCCCAAACTGACCCTATCCCCCAGACGGAGCACCACTGAACCCTCCAGAATAATGTAACCGCTTGTCCCGCGGCATCTGCTCTCGACCCTGCTGACGATAACCCTCAATCCTCCAAGCTATCTCCACAACTAGCTGGTAAGAAGTCCCCATCTCAACCTCTCGGTCCATGGTGGCCTGGATAGCAGAATGCAACCCTACAACAAACTTCCACACTCTTTCTGCATTAGTAGGAAGTACCATAAGTGCATGGCAAGATAACTTAGAGAATCTTGCCTTAAAGTCGGTCACTGACATTTGACCATGCTAGAACTGCTCAAACTGAAACTGCAACTCTTCCCTCTGAAAGGGTGGAATATACCTATCCAAGAAAAGACGTGTAAACTGATCTCAAGTCATAGGAGGAGAACCCGCTGGTCTACCAAGGAGATATGACTGCCACCACCTACGGGCCCTGCCCTCCAGCTGAAAGGTAGTAAAATCCACCCCATGGGACTCCAATATTCTTATGTTGTGCAGTCTGTCCCTGCACTGATCAATAAAGTCCTGGGGATCCTCGTGTCACTCACCTTCGAAGACAGAGGGGTGTAGCCTAGTCCATCTATCCAATAGCTTCTACAGCTCACCGGCCGCAGCTGGTCTGGGCTCAAGTATGGCTGCTGTCACTGGCTGAGCTCCGCCCACGGGTAGTGTGCCTGAGGTCTGATATACAGCAGCTGCATGCCCAGGATCCTGAGCAGTAGGGGTCTGTGCTCCCCTCCTGCCTGAGATGTGGCTGGGTCCGCTGGAAATAAATCAGCCTGATTCATAGTGTCCATGAACCATAACATATGGCCCATGACCTCCAGGAAGCCCGGTGCTAACATGAAATCTACTAGGGCTGGCTCCGTGCAGGCGCCTCGCCCTACTCCTCATTAGTAGGATCACCTACTGGATCTGCTGGTGGCAAAGCTGGAGCAGCTCGAGGCTGGTGCCCTCCCCCAGCCTCTGCCTCAGCCTTTAGCAATAGGGGAGCAGCTCCTCCCGGGTCTGGAACATCCGTTGTGCGCGTCCTCACCATATGTGAGGGAATAAGAGAAAAATACTTAGTATAACATCAACTGCACGAAAGGAGATGAAAAAAGAGTAGTTTCCTAACACCCTATAGCCTCTCAAAGATAAGTACAGACGTCTCCGCACCTATCCACAAGACTTTATTAAGCCTGCTCATAACTTGTGAAACCTACGTGAACCTAGTGCAATGATACCTTGTTTTCACGACCCAATTTCTCCAATAGGCCGTGATGGCACCCAAACGTTACTGCTAGGCAAGCCAATAGTCAACTAACTACGTGATTGTTTCTTTTAACAATTTAGAAATAGCTGATTTTTAATTATTGAACAAATAGGAAGTGAAACATTTCATAAAAGTGAGTAATAGACAATTTAAGAGTAAATGAGAAGAAATAAATGATCAAAATAAAAATGTGTCCACTAGCATAATTTCTAAGACCTGGTGTCACAAGTGTATGAGCTACTAGTGGAATATACAAAACATACTACACTACTGTCTGAAATGAAGTAGACAGGAAGTAAATGCAAAAGAAAGACTTCGCGCGCTGCAGAACGGGCTCGAAAGGCAGCTCACCGCAAAGTCTCGTAGTATCAGGAGTGAGCATCGGGATGATAACCAGATGCACCTGCCTCAGATCCTGCACGGTTAGTGCAGAAGTGTAACGTGAGTACATAAAAAACATGTACCCAGTAAGTATCTAGTCTAACCTCGAAGAAGTAGTGACGAGGGGTCAACTTTGATACTCACTATGGGCTAACAATAAAATATCAATGTATCTACATAGCCCATCACTATGTGCTAATAATAAAATGTCAAAGTATCTAAATAGGCATGGGCTATGTAATTGATAATGAAACCTCAACAACAAGCAATAAATAAACAACTCTTTTCATAAATAGCAAATCCCAAATAAATCCTCATCATTTAGTGGTTTTTAACCTCTCGAGCCAATAAAACGATATCAAGTATAATTGGGCTCCAAGTATTATTACGCACGAATTATGTCGAGGTCATACGAGTCGATCCAAAATACATATACATATACTGTGTGCATTGCCGAGGGTCGAACATCACGAACCACAGATGCATTTATTAACCTGCCGAGGCGAACGACCCATTCCCATGAGAATAGTGAAATTTATCTCGCTCGCGGAAATACTTGCGACGCGAGTGAACATAGATTTCTTAAAGTTATTATATAATTCTTCAATTCTTTCCAAAAGTAAGGAGTCTAAACAGGAAACTTTAAATCTTGAAATCCCCAATCTTCGCTCTATTCAAGATAATTAATAAGCATAATCAAATAACGGTGTCAACAAAGCATGATGTAAACCTAAGACTACCCGGACATCACATGAAATATAGCTACACATGGACTCTCGTCACCTTGTGCGTACGTAGCTCCCCACACAAATAATTTACAACAAAACACACCTAAGGGGATGAGTTCCCTCTTACAAGGTTAGAAAAGAGACTTACCTTGTCTTAAAGCTCGCTTTCCGGCTACAAATTCGCTCTAATGCCTCAATTCGGTGCCGAACAATCCGAAACTAGTCAAATTTTATATAAATTTTTCAATACATGTTCAAAAGTTCAAGACTTAACAATTTAAGTAATTACCCAATCCAAATTGAAAGATTCTTAAAATTCAACCCTCGGGCCCACGTGCCTAGATTCTGAAAATTTTTTATGAAAGTCATTACCCATAACCGTACAAACTCAAATATATGATTTTTACCCAAGTCCATAACAAATTTCGTGGTTAAAGTTTATTTTTATCAAAACCTAAAATTTTTATCTAAACCTACAATTTTCACTAATTTACATGTTAAAATCTACCTATAAACTATGTATTTAACTCACATTAGATAGAAATTGCTTAACTCAAATAGCTAGTGAAAATCCATCTCTAACCAGGTCCAAAGTGGCCCCCAAGAAGTGCAATAAATGAACCCCAAATGCTCAACCCTGACTTAAATGATGTTCTGCCTTCAGCGTTTTTCGTGCCTACAGTGCCTTTGCCGCATTTGCAGTACCACACCTGCGGTGGTACATCCGCTTCTGCGGAGTTCCGCAAGCCAAGCGAGGGCCGCTTCTGCGAACAGGATTTCCGCTTCTGCAGTGAGCATGCCGCTCCTGCGGCTTGAGCCGCTTCTGCGTCCTCCCCAATCGCACCTGCGCGTTCGCAGGTGCGCACGAAAACCAGCACCTGTGGTCCATGGCCAAACGTTCCAAAGCCGCTTTTGTGGTCCAACCCACGCACCTGCGGGCTCGCAGTTGTGGGATGTGGGCTCGCACCTGCGGTCCAAAGCTCGCAGGTGCGGGCACACAAGAACTGGTGCACCAGCTGCCCTTTTGAGTCTTAACTCAATTCGCGCATAGTCAGAATGGCATCCGGGGCCCCCGAAGCCCCGTCCAAACATACCAACAAGTTTGAAATCATTAAAGTAACTCGCTCGAACCCTCCGAATGCATAAAACAATATCAAAACTAAGAATCATACCTTAAATCAAATTGAATCAACTTAGGAACTTTAAGTTCTTCAACTTACTCCGAGCGCGCCGAAACATACTTAAACTACTCGGAATGACACCAAATTTTACGTGCAAGTCTTAAATCACCATATAGAACTATTTTTGGGCTCGGAATTCGGACCTCGATAACTCCAAAACCTACTCCAAACTAAATTTAAAGAACTTTAAAACCTTCAAATGGTCAATTTTCACTATTAAGCGCTGAAACGCTCCCGGGTCGTTCAAAACCCAATTCGAACATACGCCCAAGTCCAAAATCATCATATGAACTTATTGGAACCGTCAAATCCCGATTCCGTGATCGTTTACTCAAAACATTGACCGAAGTCAAACTTAGCCTTTTAAAGCCAAACTAAGGAACCAAGTGTTCCGATTTCAACCCGAACCCTTCCAAATCCCGACTAACCATCCCCGCAAGTCATAAAACTGTAAGAGTACATACGAGGAGTCTTATTTCGGGGAACGGGGTTCTAGAAAGCAAAATGACCGATTGGGCCGTTACAATAACCATCACAAATATATCAAAGCAGAGCAATAGTACTAAATTTATAATGAAAGCAAAATTGATAATATGGGATGAATCGTTTATGGCTAAATGTCAAATGATCAAAAAAATTTCCCAGAGTTCTGGAGATATATTGGATATCAATGAACCGTTTGATGGAAAATTGATGGTTTGTGAGATGATTTCTGTCAAGTACTACCGGTAGTTCCAAAATCGACAAAAGTAGAGACTGTAATAGCTAGCTAACCAAAATTATAATATGGCCTCAAATGAAAAAGATTCATTTGCTAAGAAATATAGAGTAAGAACAGATCCAATATTTAGTGACTTCTTTCTTCGTGTCGGAAACAATAAAGAGCATACGATAAAGATGATTTGGTTCTTCCAGAACACTTATTTATCAACCTCAATGGTAATAGTGCATTTAACAAGGGAAATATTTCTATCATTAGATTAAAATGCAATTTGCAAATTGCATGATATAAATTAAAAAGCTATCTTACTAGCAGAAATAAATATGTTGATCAACTAAATAAAAGGTTGATGACAAATTTTATGGTATAAACAAAATATTTTTCAGTTTTTGACTCTACCGAAGATGATACCGATAGTTACTACGAAAAAAAATACTTAAATACTTTAATATCAAATGGCCTTCTACCGTACATGTTTGTTGTCAAGTTTATTATTACTTACATATGTTAGTCCACCGTATATATAATAGACTAAGTTAAATTGATATTCCATTATATATAGGTTGATTTTGAAGAAAAATATGCCCATCATACTACTGAAAAACTTAGATATGCCGAATAGCTAATGAAATAGCACACATATGATATATAGAAGTTTTGACAATAACGTCATACATGCAAAAAATATGATACTGGCAAATGTACTTCTAAGTATATTTTTATCCCTGAATTCAACTTCCGTCTTCCGAGACTAAAGAATATCCTTTTAAATTTGCGTGAAAATAATTTTCAGTATGTTTATGTTTTGCAATTATAATTAAAGAAACACAAGAACAAGCATCCTAAATATTGAATTATATTTACCGAAATATATTTTCTTGCACGAACAACTATCTGTTACACTTTCAAGAGGGATATAAATATCGACAGCAAAAGTTCTAGTTATGGCAGAGCAACCAAAGCATTAGAAGGAAACATAAACAAAAATAATATCGTCTACAAGGGATTGTTCGGTAAGATTTTTAAACTTTAATACATAATTATCAAACTAACATGGCTAAAATTGATCATTTGTGAAAGTTCTGATGATGTCCTCTCATTTTGAATTCACGTATTATGCTAATGTAATCAGTAATATTTTTGATATTTAAATGATTGTTATATTATTATACATAAAATTTCTCTCATTAATTAAATTTTATTATTTCGTCACACAAATAAAATATTTAAACCGTCATGTGTCATTATTAACGTGCAAACGTAGATACTAGTATAACTTAAATTCATAAATGAATTCATGAAAAGTAGCGATAAGAGGGGCTTAAGTTAATACGTGGCAGGTGGCAGTTGGATGTAGACGGGCCAACCAAGATAGCATTTGACGATAACGCTAGGGTCAACCGGGAACCGGCTGCAGCCGGTGATCACGATTCCTGGTCAAAAGCTGGCGTGAAGCTTGTGGGATTATTCACTAATAATGAGTGTAAGGACTTCGGAAGAGCGCTTAAAATATGCCAGATTTGGAATATTTGAGTCGAAGGAAATGGACAAATGGTGCTAAAGAATAAGAGGATTACAATAACAGAAGAAAAAGGTCACAATAAAAATCATGGATGTGGTGTCTCGCTTTCCTGAAATTAAATTGATGTGAACTCATAGGCCCACAAATAATAATTTCGATTTAACTTAATGGACGCTTAGGCAAAAGACAACACTTGTCATGATCAAATTGGTACCATCACTATTTTCCGATAGGTAAAAAAGATTATTGTCTGATAGTGCAGGTAATAGACATTTTTTTATTTCCCACGAGTATTCGTATTCACATTGAGGTTCTAATTGATCCGGATTCATTGAGCATAAGACTAGTTAAAAAATAAAATATTTTTATCAGAATTTTTCTCATTCTCAAATTAGAACTAGGGACTTTTAGTTAATGGTGGATGAACCCTATCCAACCAATCACAACCTTCGTGGTGAGAAGAGATGGTATGCATATAAAGTTAGACTTCTCTATAACAACGTTCCTTTATAATAACTATTCACTATAAAAACTAAGTTTTTCTCAAAATCGATTTTTTAAAGTATATTTACCTCTCTATAACACTTTTTACTTACAGCAAGAACCATAATTATAACAGAACGTTCTCTGTAAAATTGTCCATCTATAACAGTTATATAAATCTTTAAGATTACTAATAATAATTCTAAAAATATGCACGCAATATTTTTTATTAAACAAAGTTTCTATCTTACATAAGATATAGGATTTGAAGATTTGCACATGATATATTTTTCATTAGACAAATTTCAAAAAATATTTAGATAGAAAATTTAACTCTTAAGCTCTTATATTGTCTTCAAGGGAAAGCTATTGGATACCTTTTTGCTGAAAATTTGGACACGAACCTTAGCCAATAAGTGTTATATCGCCAGTCAGAGAATAAAATCTACAAAAAGAGCTACAATTATAAAGTTCTTCCATCAATCTTGAAAGAAATTATTTTTTTAGGTAGCTTTAAAATGACTACCTTAGAGTTTAAATCTTTATACGTTTAGGTATGAATTTATTAACAATGTATTAGCTTTTTTCAATATTTAACTAGTGAAATATGCATATCTTTTGAGATTTTAAATTTGAATAACTTTCTTATATTTTATATGTAACATTAAAAAAGAAAAATAATTGATTTTTGGATAATTTTTATTTATAACAGCCAAAAAATATTTAAACGTCAAATACTGTTATAGGTGTATAACAACTATTTACTGTAAAAATCAAAAAATTATCGGAAGAAACAATACTTTTATAGAGAGGGTTGACTGTACATTAAAAATTTTATATAGGGTTTTCTTTTTCTTTTCTATTTTTTATCTTTTATGATATAGAATTTTATAGATCTAATGATTTTATAACAGATAGATCTCAATTATAATTTATACAAAATGATATTAAATTTAAGATTTATAATGTAAGTGATAATTTGACTTATTTAATTCTTTAAAATCAATTTTAGTTAATTATTTATACTAATGGTCGATTGACAACCTAAAAAATAAGATTGTTGACATATTTTAATTAGGTAAAATAAAGTAATGATATTAGTAAATTCGTATACTTGTATCACTACTAGCTGACACCAAAACGGCGACGCCACAACAAAACTATACTTTTTGAATAGTTAGGATTTAGGAAGCAGAGTAGCTTTAAGGCTCTATAGATATAACGCAATATCTTAAATTATTTAAATTACTATAAATGGAATAAACCCAGCAGTGTAAATCACTTTATATACGTGCTACGTGCGTAATTACAAAGAACAAATAGTAAGGAGAAGACAAAAGTTTGACTCTCACACAGATTTCCCAGGGACAAATAATAGAGTTTTATCTCACTTTTTTTTTTTGAAATTATAAATGGTGATAGTTATAAGGAGAACTAATAATCTGTTTGGCCAAGCTGCAAAAATTAACTTATTTTGAAAAGTATTGTTTCTCAAAAGTATTTTTGGTGAGAAACAGTTTTGTTTGGCTAATTAATTTGAAGAGCACTTCTGAGCAGCAATTAGTATTTGGTCAAGTTTTTAAAAACTGCTTCTAAGTGTATTTTTCTCAAAAGTGCTGTTGGAGCTACTTTTTCTATTGCTTCTCCTCAAAAACACTTTTTTTTTCATTCTAAAAATTTGGCCAAACACCTCAATTTTTTGAAAAAAAAGCACTTTTGCTTTAAAAACAACACTTTTGACCAAAAAAATCTTGGTCAAACGGGCTATCTTTCCTTCTCTTGTGGGGGACCGACTTTATTAAGTGGTGCATTATATTGAGACAGCAGAGAGACGTTTGGTGTATGAAAACAAAGAAGTTAGGTACTTGTTGGTCGTGAGACCTTTGTTACTTGTTAGCACTATGGTAGTAGTTTACCCAATCTGCTATATATGTTTATAGAACTCTGAAATAAATAGGAGTATATATATAGCACAAGAATAGAACTCTGAAATAGATGTATGAGCTATTATAATTAGGTTATATATGGTGCCAAGATGACAATACGTGAAAGAGGGATTTGCAGCTTTTCCACACCACCAAACATGAAAACACAGCGGACTTAGCATGCATATACTATCCTTTTTCCTTCTTTTTTGTGTGGATGCATTTAGCAATTCCAGCTACACTTACGAAAATATGGGTTAATTTCACGTATAGATAATAAATTTTATTTACTATAACAATAAATTCATAAAAAAGTAGAGTCACTAAATGTTACAGCTATAACGAAATATTCTACTCATCAAGATGATTTTACTGTTATAGTTTGCAAAGCTTAATTATTTTAGTGTGGCAAAAATAAATTTGTGACATTTCTGTTATATTTGGTAAATTTCAGTTGCCTTACTATGATAAGAATAATTTGATAATTTTACAACGAATAATTGATAAAATTCAGCAATCACATTTGGATTAATCGAAGAAATACACACATGCATAACTATAAAGTATAAACACCCGGACCGCAGGATTCGATCTCTAAACTAATAATACTAGACGATGCTGACTTGAACAAAGCTAGTGTGAAGCTCGTGGGAGTATTGATTATGAGTATAGGCCCTTGGGCCGGAGCAGTTGAATACTTGATGGTTGCAACTTGCAAGATTTAGAGAATAAAGTCAAAGAAAATGTGTTAATTAAAGATAAAAGGATTAGCACATAATTAGAAATGTCGCAATAATAATCGCAGTGTGCTCTCTTTCTTACTTAATAAATTTAGGTGTTAGAACCCCCTCAATTAAATAACTCCTATATTGATTTAACGGTTTAGGCAAAGATAATACAACGATGATAGAGTTAGTGCCATCGCTATTTCCCCATAGAAAAAAAGGTCATGTGTAATTGTGAGAGGAGATGTCATGTCTATACACTAAAATTATGAGTTAAATGAACTTTTTGGTATTATATATTTGTAATGCATAACTCTAATTCATAGTAGATGTATATGACTGCATAATTTCCAATAACTATGCACAGCCTTCATGAAGAGTTTCAACTGCCGATAGAAACCTAAATAAGACTTAATTAAACAATAGATTATTTAAATTAAAGTAGTCGATTGTACTTTCTTTTTTTTTTTTTTGCCTTAAACGATGCATTATATTAAAAACAACAACAAAGTGAGTAACTTATTACAAAATAGCAACTGAACGTAGAGTTACAGCTTCTAAAAGGTTTTAATTAAAGTGCAGTAAAGTAAAGGGTTGTGGGGAATAAAAAACAACAGCATGCTGGTCCGGGATAGTAGATCTATTCTTTCCAGTTTTAGCTAAAGCATCAGCTACAACGTTGGCCTTCCTATAGATATGGCATAAGTCAGGCACATGGAGGTGAACCATCAGGGACCTGCAATCAGATAAATGATGTAAGTACTTTAAGTTAGGGGTATTGATCAGTTAGGGGTGGATTAATACCTGGGAGTTTGTTTCAATAATGAGTGGTGTGAGATTGCGGAAGGTAGCAATTTGTAATCCAACAAGTAATGCTAGTAGCTCTGCTTGAAGAGAATTCGTCAAAGAAAGGGGTGCGGAGTAACCCTGTATCCAAGCTCGATTGTGATCACGAAAGATTTCTCCAAGCTCGCCATGTTGGATGGTGGCATCAAAGGCGCCATCTATATTGAGTTTGTAGAAACCGATAGGTAGTGTAATCCAACGCATCATAACAAGTTCATGTGGTGTGGGCATAGGAGGTGTAGTAGCAAGATGAATATATTCAGTAGTGTGCAAGAAGATAAGGTGGTAGGGGACATCAGTGGTGGTATGGGTAAAAATGTTTTGGTTACAAGTTAGCCATATGTGCCAGAGGATGAAAGGGATAAGAACAAACGACAAGAGGGTGATATGGGCTACAATAATAGGTGTTGGGTGAGCTAGACAGTGGTGTTTTAGCCATTGAAGAGGTTCGTATGGGGAGGGTGAAAGGTGAAAATAGGTCCAAGTATTGACTGCCTTGGGGCATTGGAGGAAGATATGTGAAATATCTTCTATGGGAGAAAGGAAATAGAGCATGCTGGGTCTGATCGTATATGACGGTTATGGAGAAGAGCATTGGTGGGTAAGTAACCATAAAAAGTATTTAATCTTATTGAGTGTAGGTATTTTCCAAATCCAGTGATGGGTGGGTTGTTGTGGTGGGGGTGTAGTATATTGAAGGAACAATTGATAGACAGTGAAAGTACTAAAATTCCCATTGGATGTGGAATACCAGTATGGGGTATCAGAAACAGCGAGAAGGTTAGATAAATAGGTAACATGGATAAGGTGAATAATAGGTGGGGTGATTCAAAGGAGATGTTGTTGGAGAGTGTACTGATCGATGAAATGATGCAAACAAAGATTGGATTCATGTTAGTGTATGGGTCCTTGTATAAGAGAACGTAAAGAAAGATGAGGAGAGATCCATTGGTCATGCCAAAGGAGAATGTTTTATCGAGTAGCAATATTTCATGTAGTCTCTTTTTGGCAGTGTATTTCTTTTATGGAGGCTTTTCCAGATATAAGAATCAGTTGTTGTAATAGGTAAATTTCGTCATGTGGTAATTCGATTAGTATGGTATTTTTGTCGAAGTATAGTAGTCTAAAGGGCTGCAGGGCTTTGCGAATATCACCATGCAAGGTTTGAAAGAAGTGTAATATTTTTTGGGAGTATTTTTTGAATTCTCAAGCCACCCAAGTGTTTGGGGCGTGTGGCAGTGTCCCAATTGGGAAGATGAATTTTCTTCTTTTGTGATGTGGATCCCCACAGGAAATTTTGTTGGATACGATCTATGTTGGATAGGGTCTTCGGGGGAAGGATATTAAGTTACATTACATGGGTAGGAATAGAATTAAGAATTGATTTGATTAAAGTAGTACGCATGCTAAAGTAAGAAATATTGTCTTCCACCTTTGCAGTCGGTAAGTCATAGGGTCAAGGATTGACAGGTAATCATGTGACTTAGTGGTAATGGACGTCATAGGAAAGCCTAGGTATTTACCAAAACCCGAAGCATGTTAAGGATAGTAGCTAATTGTTGTTGTCGTCGATGTGGTACATTTTTGAAAAAGTTGATTTTAGATTTTTGAAAAGTTAGACGTTGACCCGATTGGGCACTTAAGTGTTGGAAAATGCGAATTATAGTAGATGTGTTAGTTGTGTCTGCTTTAGCAAATAGGATAAGGTCATCCGCAAAAAGTAAGTGCGATAATTTTGGTCCAGCACGACTTATTTTAATGGGATCCCAATTGTGGTTTAATATTTCAGTTTCGATAAGATGGGAAAGAGTTTTCATACAAATAATAAATATTAGGGTGAAAGCATATCTCCCTGTCGGATCCCACGTGATGGTTGAAAGAAAAGGGTTGGGTGGCTATTGATAAGGATAGAGATGGAAAGCCCGAAAGACTTCTGACGTTGTTAAAGGTCTAGTAAGATAGGTCTGATCTTGATCTGACAAAAAATTGGTGGTAGAAGTGGCGCAAGTATTTTGGGAAAGAGTGAGGTCAGTGGTGTATAAGGATGAGAAATGGTTATGAATAGTGGTGCGAATCTGTTGCGGGTCAAACATCCAATTTCCAACATAATCATTGAGTCCAAGAATATGATTACGCCGTCTCCTCTGAATTATAGACAAATGGAAGAAGCGAGTGTTAGCGTCACCCTCATTTAAACATTGGACATAAGATTTAAGCTTGCATAAATCCTCCTCATATTTGAGGAGTTGATTAAAATCTGTAATTAGTTCGTTTTTCAAGTTATATGGAACTATTTTTTCTTATGGGTTCCATATGTTGGAGTCCCTGGAGGCGTACCAGAGTCACCCTTCTTTAATAAAAGATGCTACCAAAGGTGTTGTGGTTCCAGTATTATAATTGTGTGGTAAATAATTTCAGGACATTCATATAAGGGGATTGATCATGCCAGGTGGTATCTACCACCTAAGGGAAGGTGGGGTGTTGTAACTACATCGTTTCAAATCTGAATAATGAAGCTGATTTAGGAATGGTTTTAGCCAGATTTAGGAGTAAAGGACAGTGGTCAGAGTAAGTGCGCGGGAGATGTAGCACACTAGAATCTTCAAACAACTGCAACCATGCCGGGTTTGAAAAGAAGCGATCAAGTCGTTCTAAGATTAAATTATTGTGGGATTTTCGATGATTTGACCAAGTAAACTGATTACCTGCAAAACCTAGGTCTAGCATATTAATATTATGAAGGAATTTATTAAATGTGGCAAATCTATTAGTATTAATAGTGTTGCCTCAAATTTCTCGTTCGAAGACCTAACTTTGTTAAAATCGCCGCAAAGAAGCCAAAGGGAATTATGATTTGTTGAGACAATTTGTAGATTGTCCCATAATGTTTTTTGAGAGTGGTAGGATGTGCTGGCATATATAAGAGAAATGAGCCAAGGGGGAGAGGATTGACTAACCTGCACGGATGCGTGAATTTCCTGAGCAGTCGCAGTGATAGAGTCTACCGACAATTCATTGGAACGCCAAAGTAGGACCATTCCACCAGAATAACCTTCAGCAGCAACTTGAATCATATATGTGAAGTTGAAAGCATCTAATAAAGAAGCGTGGTCTTCCATCTTCGTCTCAGTAAGGCACAACATGGACGGGTTATTCCAGTTAAGCAGGAAGTAGAGATTTCTTCGAAATTCTGGACCATTGGCTCCTCGGCAGTTCCATAGCATGATCGTCATTTGATTATTGGTTGGTGGGAACAAGCTCCCCACCGGAGATAGGGACATTGCAAGATTCATGTTGGGAGAGTGCGGATACTCTGGTTGCAGTTGAGGTGGATTCTCCGGTAACTGGTTGGCCCTGAACGTAGGTAGCATGACTGTGACATATTTTTGGGCCACACAGAAGGGGTCGACGCAGATATTCGAGAAGTCTTGGAGTAAGTTCCAAGGTAGATGGATTAGGAACTTTCTTTCGATATTCCCGTGCATAGACAAGCTCAGGTAGTTGTTCAAAGTGAGGGTCTCCATGAATGTCTCTGGGGTGTTTGGTGGATCCTCCTCGAATAAGGGCTAGTGCGGTTCTGTGGGTGGTGGTGATGGTAGGCTATAATTTCGTGTTAGTTGCCTATTTGCACTCTAATTCACTGTACTTTACTTGTGTTGAGCTATAATTGGTAGTATTTTGTACTTATTTCATATTTTATACCTTGTAGGAATGATTCTGAGTTACGCAGATGTTGTGGAACTAATTCGAGCTACTTGGAGCTTTGAAGTCTGAGTAAAAGCCCAAGGGATTAAGTCGACATCGTGTTCGGTGATCGACGGACGAATAGTTCACTTAATGGGAGGAAGAAGAGTTGAGCAGGAGCGAAATTCAAATGAGCATCCGCGCATGAGAGACCCCCAACACGCACATGACCGCGCAAGTGACATAGTATTCTGCCAGACATGCGCGGCCATGAACGCGATCACAGCTCCAGATGCGTGGCTGCGCACGTCTGTATCCGGGAACTTTACCCAGGCCTATTTTGGTAAATTCGAAGGCGACTCTTTTTAACCTATATGAAACCTAGCTCGTCCCAAAACAAGGTCAGAGATTTTGGAGCAACTTTGGAGGAGAAAAGAAGGCAAGGAACCACAGAGACTCAAAATACTTCAACCAATTAATTCAATATGGAAGTTTGTTTGATTGTGAGAATTGTAATGTCTTCTTGTTCTTCTAATACTCTTGTGATGAATAACTTCACCACTATGGAGTAATCGTTCTTAGAGTTACTGACGGATATTGTGATTTGACTATTGTTTTGGGTTTTTATTCTCTGTCAATTGCCTGAATTCATTGAATGAGTTATTAATTGAATTGCAAGGCCAGTTGTGGTTTTACTTTAATCAAAAGAGGAGTGTTGCTGCAATTTACATTATATCATATTGTTTGGGTTGATTTTACGCCTCTCATAGTTAATCGAAAGAGCTTAAAGAGTTATCAATCGACCCAATTTAGAAGAATAGTCGAGAGACGTTCTTCGAAAGATCATTTATTTGATGTATTATGCATATGTTCATAGAACCTGTCATTAGGTTGGGTAATGGGACTCTCACTTATTCGGAAGAAGAATTTGAATCTTTAAGATAGCCTAATCATCTATTGAAATCGAAAGAGTCAGTAGAAGTTTAGAGTGAACTCAGTACGGAGTTACCCGGAATAATAGTTGATCACATATCCTGCCACAACCTTACTTCTCACCTTGATATTCAGTCGTTGCTATTTAGTCATTGAATTTCCATTATTTTCTCACAATCGATAATCTTAGTTTTTATTATTAGTCGATAATAAAACAAATCAAAGGTATATCTTCCTAGATAATGTTAAGCTGAAGGATTATTAGAACATTATTTAGACCAATCCCTGTGGAGATGATTTAATACTATACTATCTTTGACTAGCGAGCTTAAGTTTTTTACACCGGTTTTGCGCTTGTCAAATTTTGGCACCGTTGTCGGGGATTGGCGATTATAGTGTTTGAATTAATTTTCAGTGCTAATTCAGAAGCATTTATATTTTATTTTCCTTTTTTATGCTCCTCTTATCTGTGTGCAGGCAACAAGTTAAGTTCAGCGGTGTATGACTCGATCCTCTTCCAAGGAATTGGTGCCATACGATCCAGAATTAGACATGCACCTGCGGCAGTTAAGAATGGAGAAAGGATCGAGCGGATTATTGTTGGGTCAACCTTTAACTCAAAATACAATGGTGAACAATGAAGAGGAGGTGAACCTAGCTGCGAGAGAGGCGGCTCAGCAACAAGAAACATGGTTAGCAGCTGAAGTAGCCCGCAGAGTTGCGGATGAAACAGTCGACGGGGATTGAAGGTTCAAGCTTAACTGAACCATGATCGAAGATGAATTTGAAAATGCAGCTCCTAGGCGTAGGAGGTCTCTAGGAGATTATGCCAGACTGGTGAACAACCAACAACAGTCTAGTGTGAGGCCCCCACCCATTGATTCTAACAATTTTGAACTCAAACAGGGAGTCATCCAAACCATTCAGAACAATTGCATATTTAGAGGCAAACCAATGAAGATCCCAACAAGCATCTTATGGACTTCGACGAAATTATGAATACAATCCACTACAAAGCAGCATCACATGATGCCATCTACCTCAGAGCATTCCCTTCCTCACTTAAGGATGATGCGAAGTAGTGGTCGAGAAGTCTGCCCAAAGGGTCAATCCGTACGTGGGAGGAGATGACTAGCAAGTTCTTAGAAAAATATTTCTCTGTTGCTAAGACTGGATGGATGAGGAAATAGATTCACAATTTCAACCAACGTGAAGGGGAGATAGTGTTCGAGGCATGGGAAAGATTCATGTAGCTATTGCGAAGATTCCCTCATAACAGGATGGAGCAATGAATGCAACTCCAGGACTTCTGGGACGGGTTAAACCCGTCATCAAGGAGATTAATGAATAGTGCAGTTGTAGGTCCTCTGATGAAGAAATCTCCTGAAGAGATTGTCACACTTCTGAATAAACTATCTGAAGATGCAGAACAATAGTCCACTGACCAAGGGTATCGAAAACGATCAGTAGGAGTGCACCAAGTAGAATCGTCAGTAGCAATGCAGGCTCAAATTGCAGATATGACTAAGGACATCAAGCAACTGACGATAGCTCAAGTGCAAAATCAACCACAGGTGGGATGTGACATCTGTGGATTGGGAAACCCAACTCAGGAGTGCCAAACATTCACCACAAAAGAAGATGCTAAGGCATTAGGGAATTTTAACAGAGGCAATTACCAAGGAGGTGGAAATTTCAATAATATGGGACAGAGACATCCGGGGTTCTCATGGAGTTCTTCAAATGGCAGCTTGAACTCATGGCAACAGCAAAATCCCAGAGCACCAGTGCAAGGACCTCCTGGCTTCCAGAACCAACAGAGGCAACCATACCAGCCTCCACAGCCCAACTACTCAAGTTTAAAAGATCTAATGAAGGCATTCATAAATAAATTAGTTGAAAAACTTGAGACTAAAGGGACCGGTATCCGGGAGCAAGATAGACAAATGGGGCAGCTGGCATCATTATTGTCAGAAAGGGCTCCGGGGATTTTACCGGCAGACACTAAGAAGAATCCAAAAGAGACGATCAACGCCGTGTCCCTCGGGAGTGGGAAAACATTAGCAAAGCCCAATGCAAAACCAAGGGATGAGAAGGATATCAACTCAACCGAGATAGCAGAAGAACAGAAAAATTGGTGAATCTCTGCCTAAGGAAGATATTAGCAGCAAGGAGGTTGATAAGCAGAAATTAAGCAGTGCAGTTGAGGAAAGCAAGAACATACCAGTGTTACCCTTTCCTCAAAAGATGAAGCGGGATACACTAGACAAATGCTTTGGAAAATTCTTGGAGATGCTGAAAAGATTGCATGTGAACATCACGTTCACCGAGGTGCTCACACAAATGCCAGCCTATGCAATAAAGGAAATCCTTTCAAGCAAAAGGAAGCTCGAGAAGATGAAAGTGGTCAAACTCAATGTCCACTGCAGTTCCATTCTACAAAATAAAGTTCCTCAAAAGTGTGGGGATCCGGGCAGTTTAAATATACCCTGCTCATTGGGTAGCGAAAATTTTGACAAAGCTTTATGCGATTCAGGTGCATCCATTAACTTGATGCCATTATCGGTGTTCAAGAATTTGGAAGGAGAATTTGAGTGATCAAATCTATGCCGGTATACAACTGGCTGATCAAACCACGATCATACCGAAAGGCATAATTGAGGACATTCTGATGAGGGTGGACAAATTTGTTTTCCTAGTAGACTTCATCGTGGTAGACATGGAAGTGAATAAGGAGGTACCTCTAATCCTGGGGAGACCATTCCTTTGTATTAGCCAGGTTGTTCTTGATATATATGAGCGGCAACTCATGCTACGAGTGGGAAACAAAAAAGTGGTGCTTCAAATGAAGAGAATAATGAAATAAATATGTGATGAGGCATCTGCCTATGCTTGTCTCAAACTGGATGTGGTGGGAGAGTTAGCTGAACAACATAAGCTGGATAAGCTGGTAGGTGATTCATTAGAGAGATGCATTAGTCAATCAAGCACAACAGAGGATAAATATCCTGAAATCAAGAAGGAAGTTTAGGCACCGGAAGATGAGAACCAGGTGGTAGATGAAGAAGAATTCGAGAAATAAAAGACCAAGATGAAGCTGGAATTGAGAGTACTTCCGACCCATTCGAAATATGTTTTTTTGGAGACTAACTAGCATTAATGGAACGGGGGATCGCACCTTCAGCAAAGAAATAAGGTGACCAGTTGGAAGTTTTTGAAATCCCAATGATACCCTGATTGTTGCTGTTCATTTGACAGGGAACAGGAACACATGCTTGTGGAGTTGCTATGGAAGCATAAAAAGGCAATCGGTTGGAGCATAGACGATATTCAGGGGATCAGCCCCGCAATCTTCATGCATAAGATCATGTTGGAAGAAGGGAGCAACCAGTGGTGCAACCCCAGCGAAAACTAAACAAAAACATTGAGGAGGTGGTGCAAAAAGAGATACTCAAATTGCTGGATGCAAGTATAATATTTCCCATCTCTGACAGCCAATATATTAGCCCCATACAGGTTGTGCCAAAAAAAGGGGGCATGACGGTGGTGAAAATCGAGGACAATGAGCTAATTCCTACCAGAGCATTTACTGTTGGAGGATGTGCATCGACTACAAAAGGCTAAACGATGCAACAAGGAAGGATCACTTCCCTCTTCCTTTCATTGATCAGATGTTGGAGAAGGTGGCAGGGCATGGATATTACTGCTTCTTAGATGGATACTCAAGGTACAATCAAATAACCATTGCTCCTGAAGATGGGGAGAAATCACCTTTACCTGCCCTTCCGGAATTTTTGCATACCGGAGAATGCCTTTCAGATTATGCAGCACTCATGCTACACTTTAGAGATACATGATGTCAATCTTTTCAGATTTGAATGGGAAGTGTCTGGAGGTGTTCATGGAAGACTTTACTCTATTTGGAGATGACTTCAAGGATTGCTTGAGGAATCTCGAACTTGTCCTGAAACGATGTAAAGACACTCACCTAGTACTCAACCGGGAAAAGCGTCACTTCATGGTTAAGGAGGGGATAGTCTTGGGCCATAAAGTCACAGCTGAAGGTATTGAAGTCGATAGAGCTAAAGTAGATGTGATAGCTAAGCTCCCACCTCCGACGTCAGTGAAGAGCATCAAAGTTTTTTGGGGAACGCATGGTTTTATAGAAGGTTCATAAAGAATTTCTCTAGCATTACCAAGCCCTTAACAGCATTACTTTCCAAGGATATGAAATTTGTGTTCGATGTAAAGTGCCTCAGAGCATTCGAACTGATCAAGGAAAAGCTAGTGAGTGCTCCCATAATGGTGACTCCTGACTGGAGTGAACCCTTTGAGATCATGTGTGATGCTAGTCATGGCAGTGGGAGCAGTGCTGGGGCAGAGGAGAGATAAACTGTTCGGACCCATTTACTAAGTGGGACCTTGAACGTTGCTAAAGTGAACTATTCTACCACGGAGGAGTTCTTTGCAGTGGTCTTTTCTTTTGACAAGTTCAGATCATATTTAGTGGGAAGCAAGGTAATAGTGGATACTGATCAATCAGCACTGAAGTATTGGCTGAGTAAGAAAAAATCCAAATCGTATCTGATGCGGTGGGTGTTGTTGCTCCAAGAGTTTGACTTGGAGAGCAAATATAGAAAGGGCACAGAAAATCAAGTCGTCGATCATATATCTCGACTTGAGAGACCCCCAGTTGAAACAGTTGAAATAAGGGAAGAGTTCCCTGATGAGCAAATTTTCTCTATTTTTGCTGTCTCCGAAAGGCCGCCTTGGTATGCTGATATAGCCAACTTCTTGGCCAGCGGATGGTTACCTCATGACCTCTCTCGTGATCAAAGAAGGAAGCTTCAAGGTGAGGTAAAAATTTATTTTTGGAGATGGTGTGATTCGAAGATCTGTGCCTGAAGGAGAGATGTCAAGCATTCTGTCTCATTGCCATGATGGAGCAACTCGAGGACACTATCGTAGAAATTACACTGCAGCAAAGGTCATGGAAGCCGGTTTCTATTGGCCTAAAGACACACGAGTATGTAGATGCATGTGACAAGTGTCAAAGGGCAAGGGCAGGTAATATTAGCAAGAGGGACGAAATGCCTCTCCACTCCATTCTAGTATGTGAAATTTTTGACATTTGGAACATTAACTTCATGGGTCTGTTCCCATCATTGCATTCTTATGAGTATATCCTAGTAGCCGTTGACTACGTCTGTAAGTGGGTCGAAGAAATCCTTACTAGGACCAATGATGCTCGGGTGGTGTGTGAGTTCTTACGGAAGAACATCTTTACCCGCTTTGGGACACCTCGAGTGATGATTAATGACAATGGGTCACACTTTGTGAACAAGCAGTTTGTTGCACTGCTGTCTATGTATGGGGTTACATACAAAATAGGAACCACGTAACATGCCCAAACTAGTGGAAAAGTTGAAATGGCTAACCATGAACTTAAATGAATTCTTGAAAAGACAGTTAGTGCTTCTCTTAAGGATTGGCCTGTAAAGTTGGAGGAAGCTCTATGGGCGTACAGAACTGCGTTCAAAACAACCTTAGGGACTTCACTGTTCAAACTAGTGTATGGAAAATCGTGTCACCTACCTGTTGAGATAGAACATAAGGCTTATTGGGCAATTAAGATGTTTAATCTTGATCTTAGTCTTGTAGGTGAACACAAGTTGAGTCAGATGAATGCATTGGAGGAGTTTAGACTGGACGCGTATGAAAACGCACAAATTTTTAAGGAAAAGATATAAAGGTGGCATGATCGTCTAATTAAGCCAAAGGAGTTTAATGAAGGGGATAGAGTCTTATTGTACAATAGTAGACTCAGATTATTCCCCGAAAAATTTAAGTCTAGATGAACAAGACCGTATGTGGTGAAACATGCATCACCATATGGGGCAATTGAGATCCAGAACATGGACGGAATGAAGAGTTTCAAAGTGAACAGGCACTAGCTACAACTGTATCTTGCTGGAGGATTTGCTCATCAATCATCGAGCATAAAGATCAGTTGAGGATGCCCGGTTGAGTCAAGCCGACGACTATAATTCAAAACTACCTCTAACTCTTCTACTAGCTAAAGTTTTCACTTTTGTTTATAGCGTAGAGTAGATAGAAATTAGTGTATATTATGACTTGGTAGGTGCAGGAAGGTACATGTTGCGGACGGTCAGAACTGAGGTGTCTAAAAGGCTCCTTATGAGTGTACCGTGCGCGACCGTGCACCTGGTGGGGTACTCCGCGTATATGGTCGCACAAAAGACGACGTCAGACGATGCAGGTATGTGTGCGACCGCGCACCTGAAGGGTTGACCGCGCGCATGCACCAGTACACTGCCATATGTGCGGCCGCGCATGGCATGAGCCGACCCCGCACCTGACCACGCACAAGTAAGTAATTCTTTCTTTTAATTTCGCCCCCTCTCAACCCTCCTTCTAAATTTTCCCCTTTTCCCTATCCTCCTATGCAAAAACCTAAACCGCCCCCCTCTCTCATATCCTCTATGTGAAGAACCTCTTCCTCTTTCCTCAAGAGCACTCTTTCCCAGAAACCCCTCAAGTATGTGAGATGCTATTGCCCTTGTTTTTATTTTTTCTTGTTTGTTTGTATCAATTATTTTTCTTTTTTTTTTCTTTTTTTCTTCTCTTTTTCTTGTGGGTTGGAGGTTGAGTTTAACCATGGAGACTGACCATATGGTTTCTAGGAGTGAAATTGGTGTATCCTTAGCCCAGCTAGGGCTAAAATTTACTTTGTGGAAGGTAAGGAACAGCTGTGCATGTTAAGTGTTTATGTAAATGCCACAATGAGGTTGAGGCTGTATTTTTGTGACCAAGTGTGAGGGTGTTGTCTAAGTAGCCTTTCTTGGTTTTCCAAGTGATTCATTAGCTGATAGTTGGCAGTTTGTTACAGGTACTATGGCGCCCTCCAAGAAAAAACAAACTACAAGTGCCTCCACAAGTGGTCAAGCGGGCACGTCCCGATCGTGAGCTTCTGCATCCGCGCATCCTTATGATCAGAATAAGTTTGTCTCATAGGAAGCCCAACAATGATCAATAGCAAAGCAAGAAAAAAAAACCCACATCGGAAAGAGGAATTGATATTGGGACTCTCCAAAATAGCTGTCCCGGAGTTTATATGGAATTGAACAGGCAAGGAATGGGGTTGTTTTTTGAAGAACCTAACGAAGCAAATTTGATGGTTGTTAGGGAGTTCTACGCGAACTGCCCGGAACATGAGGATCATGTTTGTACGGCTCGGAAGAAGAGAGTGGATTTCTCCAAAAAGGACATACACAAAGGGCTTATCACTTGCCGGAATACGTAGAAGACCCTGATGCAGATGATATGTATTTGGTGCACAACAGGGAACCATATCCATGGCGCACAATCTTTGAGACAATTTGTATGTCAGGGAAGGAGGTGTTGTGGCTGATCCACGACCACAAATTTCACTCTACTTTACTCACTTTACCTGTACACTAATAGTCCCCTCACTTCTCAGAGAGTAGATTAATAGGAGCGACGAGAAGTGATTAATTAACCATGGTTCCTTCCTCCATACGCCATAAGCAAGTTGACAAGCCACCGAAACGTCCCACCAATCGCGTTGTTCTAACTTCAGACATGTGTTGGCCGCCGGTTGACCGTCCTCGGTAGGTATTGAATGCTAAAAGTCATGCATTCATCATTTCTTCCCTATTTTTCACTTTTTTACTTTTTGATTTCGAACTTTCTTGAGTTACCCTCGAATTTTCTATCTGTTCGTCACTCCTTCAAATCTTCATAAGCTGTGCTTCACATCTTCATACCTTCATCTCTTGTCTTCAAACCTTCATACTTCACCTTCAAAACTTTCATACCAGATCTTCAAACCTTAATACCAGATCTTCAAACCTTCATACCAACCTTCAAATCCTCATATTTACAGTATAAGATGGCCAAAACTTCAAAGTCGATTTCTCAAAGCATTTCACCTTCAACTCCTACCTCGGCCACGGGCACCAAGGCAACCCTTCCAGTAGTAGGCCCGGAACCTCCTCTCATAGATTTTATCCTTGGAGGCTGCTCCATAGACAACGACTTCAAGGTTGAAAATGTCTCCAAACCAGGAGATCGAGGTGAGGAGGCATGAAGGTACATTTGCTCATCACCGAGGTGATGCTCCAAGTGGTTTGCGAGGACTGCAAATGGGAAGGAAAAAACATAGTCACTCCCAGTCCCGATGAGGATATCACGACACACGTGGAATGGTACTTAAGTGTTTACACGTACCCCATTCACGTTCGGCTCGGTGGACACGGTGATCCTTAATTTTTGTAAGAGGTATGAAATCTGACTCGGATAGATCCACCTATCTTTTTGGAGGGTCATAACCTTTCTCCGTCGCTTCGCCAACAACACTGAGGAGCCTCGGTTAACTGTTGACCATTTACTACTAGTTTACAGCCCCAAATCTTCTGAGGAGGGGTTAATCAAGCTCACCCGTCGGATGAAGAAGGCTCCCTTCTCGTGCATAGACGAGGATGGGGACTGAGGCTGGCAGGGGAGGTTTGTTCCGATAAAGGTCGAAGATCTCATTCCTTCCGACTTCCTACCATTCCCCGAGAAGTGGAACTCAAAACGTAAGTCCACCTTCTCTTAAGTTGTCAAAGTACTTCGTTGAATTTACTCCTCTTTCACATTACTCGTTATTTCTGTTATGCAGTTGTCGCCCGAGTCCCCAATAGTAGTCCCTCATTTTTAGGAGTGGGTCGAGGGCATCTGCAAACAACTTACATATTTTGAGCGCGACTGGAACAAGATTTCCAAAGGCAAATGAGAGGCTCGTTATCATGGTGAGTGTCTCCCTTCTTCCGGTCGAACTCCCCTTTTATCTTATTATTTTGACTAAGTCTTTTCCTTACACAGGTTTGCCCAAGACTACTAAACTTTGGGCAATTACTGAGGCCATGGCCTCATCTCCGTCTGAAAAACCCTTTATTTCACTGCAGCCTACTGCCGAAGCTTCTGCGAAGAAGGAGGAGAAAACAAAGAAGAAGGAGAAGAAGAAAAGGTCCCCCTGACTCCTAGGACGCTCCTGCCGAGGCCAAAAAGAAAAGGATCGTAGTTAGGGTTAGAAAAAGCACTAAGAAAAATTCCCGTCGTGGGGTCCCGGACCCTAATGCTCTTTATCGCTCAGGGACTTCCCCGAGGACGACAATGACATGGAGTTCGTCGTTCCGAGCCGATCAACGCTGCACTAGAGCTGATAGCCTCGGAGGGGGGGTGATCGTAAGGCCGAATCCTCCTCAGCTCGGGTGCCCGAGGGGGAACATGTGGCCTCTACTTCCCAAGAAGCTCCTCCGATTCCAAAGGTGGCCGTCTCGAGAAACGCCGACGTCATTGACATCCCGGAGTCCCCGTCTCATATGGAGGCCTTTTTAGATGAGGCACAGGCCACCGCAGAGAAACTGACCGAGGTGTCCTGAGCCGTGAACGAAGCCCTCAATTTATTTTTTGAAGGCGTAGATGTCAGTATGCTGGAGGATTACTCTGGCTTTGGCCACTTGGAGATCCCGAAAAGGGATGCGCTGTCGGGATCAGATGGACCGAGTTCGAGCGTAAAGCTCGAGAAACAGTTTCTCGCTCCGAGTGTGGATCCTGATCGGAAGAAGACGGTCATGTTCATAGTACGGCGGATACTAGGATGCTATTTGGGCCAGTCAGAGTGGTTGTACGCTAAAAGCCTTAAATTATTTTTATCTTTTCTTATGGCTGTACGCTATGTACTTTGGGGCCTTTTACAGTGCCCTTGTAAATACCTTTTGGTAACATATGAATATATGAAATTTCCCTTCGGTTACATATTGTGTCCTTTATTTTTCTGTACTTGCTTACGTTTAAGACATAGGATATATATAACTTGTATCTCAGGTTTCATAATATGGAGGATATATATAACTTGTATCTCAGACTTCATAATATGCTATCGATGCCATTGATATTACTTAAACCATTTGATCTCTTAGAGCCCAGGTGAGGCCAGGATTAAATAATAACTCTGAGTTTCTTTGACTGTAGAGGACCCGATAAAAAACGAATTCTTTGTTAAAATATTTGAACATTTTAACAGGACATAACTATTCTTTGCGGAAGGTGGCTCTTTTCATGGCCGTAATTCAAGACAGAGTAACTTTACTAGGTCTGAAGTAATCTTTTATGGATTAAAAATATGTAAGGACTTTACTTTTTATGTACGAACTCAAACGTCTCCGAGCCGTTTATATGTTGTGACCGAAGCTCTAAAGGTTTCGTCCCTTAAATTGGACGTGGCCTTTCGTGTTTGGGCCCCGCTTTGTAAGCTCGATACCTCTAGGATTTAGCAGCCCGAGTTTCCTGATCTTATTGTCGGTTAGCAGTCCCCGGTTCGGGTTGGCCCGTAGGCTTAGGGGTTTTGAACCCAGTATTCATTCGAAGTAACTTAACAATAATATTTCTTGTGCAAATGTGAACTGATGAAACACAGAAGGAAAAATTCTTTCATTACTTTGAACATAGTGTAAGTAATCGAAGGTATAAAAGCTATCCGCCATGGCGAGAATGAGCTATGCGAGCACGGTTTGTTTGACCGTTTGACCCTTACAATTAATCGTAATATTCAAGACTTGTCTTTTATTATCAAATAGGAACATCTTCTATATTTTTGAACTTAAGACTTCAGTTCTTGACCCAGGGTATGATGGGCCCCTAGTATTTTGAGGGCTCGAATATTGTCTATCTGATCGGACGGTCCACAGTCTCCGGTCTTAGAATGGTCTTCAAAACTAGGGTAGCATGCTTACTATTACCTCGTTAAAAACTTTTCCATAAAACCCACTTCGGGAAAAATCGGTCCAAGGAAAAAAAAGTGCAATACGTGCTTTCAGACCTAATCCTTAGATTTGACTTCGACTGAGTACCTGCACGGGTTAGTTCAAAGTGTAATAAATCATAAAGAAGATTGTGTTCATACCTTAGCAGTATTACCTCTTTAAGTGTGCCACATTCCAGTTGTAGGGTAGTTGTACACCATTTCCGAACTCGAGCTAGTATGAGCCTTTCCCGATTATACCGGTGGCTCTGTACGGTCTTTCCCAGTTCGGGCCTAGTTTTTCGTCCTTCGGGTTCTTGGTATGCAGTGTCACTTTCCACAATACCATGTCCTTGACTTGAAAGTGTCGAAGGTTTTCCCTTCAGTTGTAGTATCTCCCCATTTGTTGCTTTTGAGCCGCTAACCAGACTAGGGAGGCTTCTCGCCTTTTGTCAGATAAATTTAAGCTTGTGGCCATGGCCTCGTCATTTGACGTCTTCGTAGCATATTGGAACCCTAAGCTTGGTTCTCCTACCTCTAACGGAATCAAAGCTTCTACGCCATAGACTTGAGAGACCGATGTTTCACCGATACTCGACTTCGAAGTTGTTTGATATTCCCATAGTACCTCGAGAAAAATCTCTTTCCACTTTCATTTTGAGTCAATCAATCTCTTCTTTAGGTTATGCAGCATAATTTTGTTTGTTGACTCCACTTGACATTCACACTCGGGTGGTAAGGGGTGAATAGAATCTTTTTGATTTTGTGGGGTTCGAAAAACTTATTGACCTTCCCTAACTTTCTCGAACGCCTGTGCTTCAACCCACTTAGCGAAGTAATCGATCATAAGTAAGATGTTCTGGGCTTTGCCGGGTGCCCATGCCAAAGGACCCACGATGTTCATTCCCCATTTCATGAACGACCAAGGGGAAGAGACCTGGTGAAGCATCTCCCCCGGTTGGCGGATCATCGGGACATGCCTTTGACATTCGTTACACTTTTGAGCAAAGTCTCTTGCATCCTTTTCTATCTCGTTCTAGTAGTGACTGGCCCTAATCAATTTTTGAACCAATAATTCCACTCCTAAATGATTTTTGCAAGTACCCTCGTGGACTTTCCTCATCACGTAATCGGTCTCCTCGGGACCAAGAACCTCGCTAACGGTCCGAAGAATGATCTTAGGTATATTTTTCCTCCTACCAAGCTAAACCTGGCAGCCTTAGTTTGTAGAGCCCTTGATTCTTTGGGATCCGGTGGCAATTTCCCTTTCTGAAGGTAATCTATGTATTTGTTTCTCCAATCCCAAGTCAATCTTGTTGAGTGTACCTCAGTGTGACCTTCCTCTATTACTGAGTTCATCAATTACACCACCGCTCCAAAAGTGAAGTCATTATCGTCGACTGACGACCCTAAATTAGCCAACGCATCGGCCTCATTATTATGATCTCGGGGTACATGTTATGGTGTCCATTCCTTGAACTAATGTAATGTCACGTTGACTTGGTTAAAAACGAGGAGGGAGTCACACTTGGCTTCGATCACCTCAGCCCCCAAGCTCTTAGCTAGTTCTAGTACTGTAATCATAGCCTCATATTTAACTTTATTGTTAGTCAATTTCACAGTTCTAATAAACTGCCTTATTACATTACCCATGAGTGGTTTTAATACGATTCCCAACCCGGATCCTTTCGTGTTAGAAGCACTGTCTGTGAATAGGGTCTACATCCCCGAGCTAGTCCCCGAGGTAAGCAATAATTCTTTCTCAACCTCAGGGATCAAGGCCGGTGTAAAGTCGGCCACGAGTCTGCCAAAATCTAAGACTTTATAGCAGTTCGAGGTTTGTATAAGATATCATACCCGCTAAATTCTACAGGCCATTTTGCTAGTGGACCCGAAAACTCGGGTTTATGCATAACATTCCTTAGCGGATATGAGGTCACAACACATATGGGGTGACGCTGAAAGTACGGTTTTAGTTTCCTAGATGCGCTTAATAAGGCAAGCGCTAATTTATTTAAGTGCGGATACGTCATTTCAGCATCACCTAGGGTTTTACTAATATAATAGATAGGAAACTGCTTACCTTCTTCTTCTCAGACCAGGAAACCACTTATCGCTACCTCGGAGACTACCAAGTCGAAGTACAATTGCTCGTTTGCCTTGATAAGTGTCGTTTGAGTTCCTTTAAAGCCTGTTGACATTCTAGGGTCCAAGATAAGTCGTTCTTTTTCTTTAGTAACGAGAAGAATCGGTGGCTCTTATCCGCTGACCTAGAAATGAATCTTCCTAATGCGGCTATCCGTCCGGTCAGTCTCTGTACTAGTTTGACGTTGTCAACCACGGTGATATCTTCTATGGCCTTTTTTTTATCCGGTTGATCTCTATCCCTGGGTTAGATACCATTAAACCGAGGAACTTTCCCGAGCCGACTCTGAAATCATACTTCTCCGGTTTCAGCTTCATGTTGTATTTCCTTAGTATATCGAAGATTTTCTACAAATGTTTCAAATGGTCCTCTTCTCGCAGGGACTTAGCTAACATATCGTCAATATAAACCTCCATTGATTTCCCTGTTTGTTCCTCGAATATTTGTTTAACTAGGTGTTGATACGTGGTGCCGACATTTTTTAATCCGAACGGAATCACGCTATAAAAATAGGTGCTGGATTTAGTTATGAAAGAAGTCTTTTCTTGGTCACCTGAGTCCATCCGTATTTGGTTTTACCCGGAATAGGCATCGAGAAAACTCTACATCTCGTGCCCAGCCGTTGCATCGATAATTCAGTCGATGTTAGGCAAAGGAAATGAATCCTTCAGGCATGCCATATTCCAGTCCTTATAATCTACACACATTCTAAGCTTGTTTCCTTTTTAGGTACGACTACTACGTTAGCTAGCCAATCTGGGTATTTAACCTCCCGAATAGAGCCTACTTTTAAAAGTTTAGATATCTCGTCTTTGATGAATGCGTGCTTGATTTCGAACTGTGGCCTCCTCTTCTGTTTGACTTGGTGGAATTTTGGATCAAAGCTCAATTTGTGAGTTGTCACCTCCGGCAAGATCCATGGCATATCTAAGTAGGACCAGGCGAGACATCAACATTAGCTTTAAGAAAATCAATGGGTTTGTTCCTGAGCTCGAGGGTAATTCTCGTGCCCAGGTATACCTTTCTATCCGGTAGGTGCTCGATTAGTATGACTTGTTCCAGTTCCTCGATCATCGTTGGAGGCATCAATATCATCGGGTGCTATGAATGATATCGGGACCCCGAAGTCGTCTTCCTCGTTCAGTTGTTATTCCTCTTGTTCCTCCTGTTTCTCCGGCCTAGTCGGGGTCGGGATCAATAATTGCTATTTGGTGCCTTTCTCTTTGACCAGGCCCCACTTTTTGATGTCGTGATTGCGGGCACTAAGATCACTTCCTCTACAAGGAACATCTATGTTGCGGTCGGTTGTTCCCCGTAGACCGTTTTGATTCCGTTTGAAGTTGGAAACTTCCAAATTCAACGCCTGATGTAAGGTCGAAGGAATCGATCTCATGCTGTGGACCCATGGTCTCCCGAACAAGGCGTTGTATCTCATGTCCCCCTAGATTACATAAAATTTTGTTTCCTGGGTGGTCCCGAGTGTGGTGACCGGTATGGTGATTTCACCCTTTGTTGTCTCGCATGCCATGTTGAACCCTTTCAATACTCAAACTGCCGGTATGATTTTGTCCAATAACCCAGTTGTTTCACGACCCTTCATCGGATGCTGTTGGCCAAGCTACCTGGATCAATTAACACACGTTTAACTCAAGATTTATTAATAAGTATAAATATTACCAATGCATCTTTTTGAGGTTGAATGATTCCCTCGGTGCCCTCATCACTGAACGAGATGGACCTCTCCGGAACATAGTCTCGAGTGCATTTTTCTCTTGTGATAGAAATTTTGGTGCATTTTATCATTGGCCCTTGTGGGACATCTGCTCCCCCGATGATCATGTTGATCACATGTTGAGGTTCATCGTGCTCAATTTGTTTGTTGGCGTCCCTGTTTTTGAAATGATTTTTGGCTCGCTCATTTAGGAAATCTTGAAGGTGGTCATTGTTGAATGGACGAGCCACTTCTTCCCTTAGTTGTCGACAATCCTCGGTCCTGTGACCATGAGTACCGTGATATTTACATATCAAGTTGTGATCCCTCAGTGCAGGATTGGACTGGAGTGGCCTTGGCCATTTGGTCTCCTTGATACAATCGATGGCTGACACTATGCTGGCCAGATCCACGTTAAAGTTATATTTTGATAATCTCGGGGCTTCCCTGCCCCCGATTGATCTGTAGAAACCGTTTCTACTCACCAAGCCCCAGTTGCTTGGAACCTGGTTGCTTCTCCTATCGTTCCTGTTCAGGTGGTGACTGTATCTGTTTCCCCTTCTATCCGAGCAATATGGCTGGTATCGATATCGAGGTGGCCTCAGCTCCTAATCCACAATTCTTATAGACCTGTTGTTCAATCTATTGCGGTAAACAGACCCCGAGGTAGCTCCCAGCTATTCTTCCTCGACTCTGATCTTTGACTAATATTTGTTGTGAACATCTGCCCAAGTAACTGATGATGTCCATAACAGACCTCAACAAGAGATATGATACGGTCGTATGCAATAATAATTATCCAACTATGGGTCGGGGTCGAATCCACTGAGAAAGGATAGAGGCTCAAAGGGGGTGACTAGGGATAATGACATTGGTTGGTAATAGAAAACACAAACAGGCTAAGGAGAGCCTATAATCACTTCTCAAACCAAGCAAAACTTAGGATTTCTCCTTGAAACACATTCGGGGCAAGTTCTAGACCCTTCGCACGGATACTTGGACTAGCAACAATTCATCCCACCCCTCACGCAACCAGATTGTAAAAGACAACAGAATCGAGGGCTCACTACGACCACATTCAAGTTTAAAGATCACTATGGTCCAATTAATCCACTCGATGATTGCCAAAGTCAACACAAGAGTCACTAAGTCACTAACTAGAGCTATTTCTTTCAGAAACCTTGTCTCTAACCATAACGACGTCGTTAAGTGTGTTGGTGCAAATTGAAGCATGGTTGACTCTTCGAGCATGACTTACTTAGGTCGTTTTATTCATTACTACTATTGTTATTACCTAAACACAAAAACGGACTCATTCCCTTAAGAAGGTTGTCACGTCATCCATTGTTGGGACGAGTCACCCGGTTCACACTAAAACTACCTTTGGAAAGAATCATGGAATTAAGAAAATTAAAGGCTTATTATCTACTAAAACATAAAAAGAAGCTACTAAACAAAATAAGAGGTAATACACTACTAAAATATAAAAAGAAGCTAATAAGCAAAAACAAAGATAAAGAAGCTAATGAACAAAACTACTAAGGATAAAATGAATATACATAGTAAGAGAGAGAACATATATATATATATAAGAAAATAAGAGAGAGAGAGAATATCATGAAATTATTACAGGGCATATGTATCACCAAATGTGTTAAATGAACACTCTCCGAATAAAAGTAAGCATTGTCCCAAATGCGTAGCAAAATAAGAGTAAAAGAGGGAAGAAAGAAGAAAACTCCCAATGGCTCCTTGGACATCTCTGTGTCCTCAGCAATGTCATCGCCCTCAGGATCAGCCAATTGAATCTCATCGTCCTCAACTCTAGGTGTGGCTGGGTTGGCGAACATCTGACGCACTGCCTCAGCAGTGTCGGTAGCAAGGTCTGGCTCTTCAGACTGGCCAGCTGGTGCCGCTGGTGCAGATGGTGCTGAAGGATCTGGGGCGGAATGGTGTGGGTCAAGCAACATATCAAATGGGAGATCTCCGACTGTAGCAATCCTGGTCACTACTCTCCGGAGCTTGTCCACTGACTTTTTATTGGCCTGGGACTTTCTCATCTTCTTTTCTTCCTTTCCCAGCTCTTCGATCACTGATCGATGTTGTACCAAGGTGTCCATGATAGTCTTCTGATTCTCCAAAATTTTCTTCAATGTCTCCTCAATGTTAGAGGGAACATGTGATGCCTGTAAGGTGGACTGAACTGCAACTGTACTGGACAAGTCAGTCAACTTTACAGTGGTTGTCTGTATTTAGTTGTTGAGACTCGCCAATGTCTGGGAGACTCGCAGTGCAGATAGTGGATAAGGAGGCACTGGCACTGGCTTCAAAGACGAGGTGGTAGCTGTAGTAGGAGCTGTAGAGGAAGCCAGAGGCATAGCTACGACAATAGATCAAGTCTCGGCTAAAGTGGATGGAACATCAACTGCCTCAGCAGCTACCACAGCTGGCTCATTAGACTGGCCCGCGGTGGTAGGAGGCTGAAACTTCTTCGGATTGTTTGCATCCATCAGCGAATACCAGGTAAAAGGCTTCTTCAACTTCACCTTTGTGTCATAATCCCTTAGCTCTACCCTTGCATCCGTGAGATATTCTGTAATAGTGTTGGGATATGGGTAGGACGAGTCATCTTGACGACCAATCACTGAGATGTTGGCCGATATCACCGCACCCACATTGATAGGGTACCCGGCCATAATAGAAGCAACCAAAAATGCCCCAGGATTCGGAAGGTGAGTCTCATTTTTGCTCGGGTCCAGCCTGCTGCAGACAAAGGTTTGCCACCCCTTCGCCATGAAACTCAAAGTGTTTCGGTGGATAGGAACCCCAACGGCAATCCATGGTGCTGGTGGCCCTGGTGCTGCTAGAAACTCCGCTAACCAAGGTCGGATTGCGTCTCCCAGTGCACACTTCTCCAAATACTCCTTCGACTCAACATCTTCGAAGCCCAAGTATGTATTGAGTGTATGCTGATCAAACCTCACTTTGAGGTTACGCACTTTGGTCACCTTTGTCCCCTTTTTGATATGTGCCAGATTGGTGTAGAATTCACTGACAAGTTACTCTTTAACATCTACTACACTTTGAGTGAACCACATCCACCCCTTGTGTTCCCTGAACTGCACCAAAACGGTTGGATTGTACCTCTTCAAATCATTCAATAGAAACTGTCACTTAAGGGTTAGCGACCTCGTTGGCCACCATGTACGAAAGCTGGTGAAGGCAGCCAAGCTAACAAAGTGGTCCTCCAAAACCTCTTTCTTCTTTGATCTTTCAACACTTGTAGCATCTCCCCCTCTGCCATCATCGGGGATATCATGAACTGGAGCATCCTGCGCCTCAGGGACTGGTGTAGATGATGGCTCGGAAGCCTGACTAGCACTCTCCGATCCTTAGGAACTGCAATGAGATGAGGATGGCTCGTCCCTGAGTTGGTATCTCCCTTGTAGCCTTGACTGTATGGCCAGCTGCTCCTGAACAGAAGCTGAGTTTCCCACTGATGCTTCCCTAAATGGGACATACGAGCTCGTCTCAGAGAGATTTGCACCTCTCCCTCTACCGGCTATAGCTTTCTTTGTAATTGTCTTTTGTTAGCGAAGGGGTAAGGCACTCTTGCCTTGACCCCGAGAAGGTTCATCTCTTCCTTTAGATGTATCGTCGCGTCCTCTAGATTAAACCATTATCTGTATCAAGCAAAGGCGATTGTTAGTTACAATTCAATGTTCAGACATACACAGGAGATATGCAAGTAAGCTATAAACGAGAAGACACAATGAGGGTGCACAGTTAGAACATGCTTGCAGGGAAATGATCTACGGTCTGCAAACTTTTCTCGCGACCGCAGATGAGTGACTTGCGGACCGCATAATTTTGTTGTGCGGCCACAAAAGTGAAGTGCAGTCCGCACAATTTCACTTGCAGCCGCATCTCTAAAACCCAATATATGCCAAATCTCTGATGACAGAGAAATGGTTGATGTGCGGCCGCGACATGATTTCTGCGGTCCGCAAAATTAGACATGCGGCCGCATATTGGAATCAAAAAGTATAGACTCTCTGATGATAATAAAAATGTTATTCTACAGCCACGATGGGAATTCTGCGGTCCGGACATATTATCTTGCAGCCACAGATCCCTTATTCACTAATGCTTCCCTATAATCAATTTCTGCGGACCGCACAAATTCAGGTTCGGCCACAGAATTCAAAAATTACGAACAATTCAGTTTTTTCTATATAGGTTTTTCAATTTCGTGCACAATTTGACATGGCAACATCATAGAAACATGAAAATATGTTGAACAATTCCCCATAGAGCATGTATTAGTTAACCCATTACGGATTTACCCACATATGGATCCACAATTAAATTCTAATGACAAATGGCCTAAAAAGAACTAAAAATCTACAAATTAAAAGAAAAAGATTAACAAGAAATTAAAGCATACCAGATGAATGAGTGTAATGAGTGATTGATCAAAGATGTTGTGTGTGTGGACAGATGAAATCACCAAGAAATTTCAAAAGGGCACTATTATTTTGTTCAGAGAGTGAAATAACGTAAATGTGGCCCTAATCCTCTATTTATATGACTTGGTTTGCTAAGGGAAAGAAGGGCGAGTGCGGCCGCACATTTTCATATGCGATCCTCACTCTGTTACCTAAGACATCCTCTCATCATTTCATAGACGGTCCGCACAATTTTGTGTGCGGCCGCAGATATCATGTTGCGGCCGCAGATATCATGTTGCGGCCGCAGCTTTCATGTGCGATCGCACGTCGACCTTTTCTATGACAGAATAAACATCAAAGAGTAGACATTTTCAACCTCTCATTTTTACAGTATGCAAGCTAATTGTGCGGCCGCAATGTTCTTTTGCTACAGCACCCAAAAATGTGCGAATCGCACAAATCAACTGCAGTCCGCGATTCTTGCAACACTTAACCAGATTTCTGTCCACAATTCTTGTAAGTCACACTCAGCCCTGTAGCACACTTCAAATCAAGTTAGAACGAAAATAACACCTAACCACAAAAGAAAAAAAAAGGAAAAGAAACATTGGATGCCTCCCAAGATGCGCCTAATTTAACATCGCGGCACGATGCAAAATACCCTTAATTGAAATGAATGACCGCCACGACGTGGCTATCTCCAACCTTCCCCAAGTAGTGCCTCACCCGGTGACCATTAACTTGGAATACTTTATTATTTTTGTTCTTCAAGTCTAATGTACCAAAAGGTGTCACACCCACAATTTCAAAAGGATCACTCCATTTAGACTTTAGCTTCCCATGAAACATCCTCAACCTTGAGTTAAACAACAATACAAGATCGCCCACCTTGAACTCTTTGTTCCAAGTGTATTTGTCATGAAGATATTTCATCTTTTCTTTGTACAAGGACGAACTTGCATACGCATGGTACCGAAACTCATCCAATTCATTTAAATGTGCAATTCTCGAGTTAGCAGCTACATCCCAATCAAGATTCAAGTTTTTTAGCCCCCACATGGCCTTGTGCTCTAGTTCTACCAAAAGATGACAAGCTTTTCCAAAAACAAACCGGTATGGCGACATTCCGATAGGTGTTTTGTAAGCCATCTGATAAGCCCATAATGCATCATCAAGATTCTTGGGCCAATTCGTCCTATTAGCATTCACTGTTTTAGACAAGTTACTCTTTATCTCCCAATTGGAGACTTCCACTTATCCACTAGCTTGTGGGTGATAAGAAGTCGTGACTTTGTGAGTAACACCATACTTGCTAAGCAAAGTGTCGAAATCTTTGTTGCAAAAATGTGACCCCCCATCGCTTATAATAGCACGTGGAGTACCAAACCTTGTGAAAATATTCTTCTTTAAGAAAGCCACCAGACTTTGGACACATAATCAACCACGACCAAGATGTAGGTGTTTCCACAAGAACTCACTAAAGGGCCCATGAAGTCAATATCCACACATCAAAAATATCAATCTCCAAAATAGTTGTGAGAGGCATTTCATTCTTCTTTGAGATTCCACCGGCCCGTTGACATTCATCACATCTTTTCACTATCTCACTTGCATCCTTGTAAAGAGTAGGCCAATAGAAGCCGCAACTAAGCACTTTGGCCGCCGTTCTTGCTCCATCATGATGACCACCATATGGCGAAGAATGACAAGCCCCAAGAATTTCACCTTACTCTTGTTCCTGTACACATCTTCTAATCACCCTATCCGTAAAAATTCGGAAAAGGTATGGTTCATCCCAATAATAGTCTTGACAATCTCGTTTGAGCTTCTCCCTTTGGTTTGAAGAGAACTCATCCGGAATGATTCCACATACAAAAAAATTTGCTAGATCCGCGAACCAGCACCTCTTTCAATGAAATGGCCAAGAGTTTCTCATCGGGGAAGGAGTCATTGATTTCAAGGCCATCATGCGGCCTCCCCTCCTCCTCCAAACGAGACAACTGGTCCGCCAATTAGTTTTCACTACCTTTTCTATCTTGGATTTCAATATCAAACTCTTGTAAAAAAAGCACCCATATCATCAACCGAGCTCTGGAGTCCTTCTTGCTTATAAGATACCGAAGCACCACATGATCCGTGTGGACAATGACTTTTGCACCCATATAGTACGGGTGGAACTTCTCAATTGCAAATACAATGGCAAGGAGCTCTTTCTCTCTAACGGTAATGTTGACTTGGGAACTATTCATGGTCTTACTAGCATAGTAGACTAGATGAAAAATTTTGTTGATGTGTTGCCCCAAAACAGCCCCAACCGCTACGTCACTTGCATCACACATGAGTTCAAAAGGAACACTCCAATTTGGAGCGGTGATGATGGGAGTAGTTGTCAACTTGAACTTCAAAAATTCAAAAGCCCTCATGCAATCATCATTGAAGTTGAACTTAGCACCCTTCTCAAGAAGCTTTCACAACGGGTTCACCACCTAAGAGAAATCTTTGATGAAACGCCGGTAAAACCCCGCGCGGCCGAAGAAACTTCACACACCCTTCACCGAAGTTAGACGTCAGAAGTTTAGAAATCACCTCAATTTTTGCCTTGTCAACTTCAATTCCATGCTTTGATATTTTGTGGCCAAGGACAATGCCTTCCTCGACCACGAAATGGAATTTCTCCTTATTAAGCACCAAATTTGTTTCTTCACATCTAAACAATACTTTATCCAAATTTGCAAGACAATCATCAAAAGAATCCCTAACCACCGAGAAGTCATCCATGAAAACTTCAAGGTAGTCCTCCACCATGTCCGTGAAGATAGCCATCATACACCTTTGAAAAGTCGCCGGTGCATTGCACAAACCAAATGGCGTCCGTTTCAATGAGAAAGTACCATAGGTACATGTAAAAGTTATTTTCTCTTGATCTCCGGAGCGATAAAAATTTGGTTGTAGCCTGAATACCCATTAAGAAAGCAATAAAAGCACGGTCGGCCAATCTATCGAGCATTTGATCTAACAAAGGAAGTGGAAAGTGATCATTCCTTGTAATTTTGTTGAGCTTGCGATAGTCCATAAACACCCTCCATCTGGTCATCATTCTTGTAGGTATCAACTCATTCTTGTCATTGCTAACCACCGTCATGCCCCATTTTTTTGGGACACATTGAACCAGAGAAGTCCACAAACTATCGGAGATGGGGTATACCACCCTGGCATCCAACCACTTGATAATCTCCTTCTTGACAACTTCTTCCATAGCCTCATTGAGTCTCTTTTGATGTTCATTAGATGGTTTGGATCCATCCTCCAACTTGATCTTATGCATGCAAAAGGCGGGGCTTATCCCCTGAATATCAGCCAATGTCCGTCCAATAGCCTTCTTCCTCTTTTATATCACCGCCAATGTGGAATCTACCTGCACGTTAGCTAAACAAGAGGAAAGAATAACCGGTAAAGTAGAACAAGGGCCAAAAAATTCATACCGAAGATGTAGAGGCAATGGCTTCAACTTCAAGGTGGGAGGCAATAGAAGGTTTTGTAGGAGGACTTGTCCTATTTTCATGATCTAAAGATAATTTCCAGGGTGTATTTTTGTACGACCTCATTCCTCGCAAAAAGTTCACACATTCCATGAAGCCATCCATCTCGTCATCATCAAAGTTGAGCAAGACGGCCTCTAATATATCACCAACATTGATTGTAGCACTTGTATCATCAATAATAGCATCGGTCACTAAGTACACAAACAAACACACCTTAGTGCTATTTGGTTGCTGCATGGACTTACAGACATGGAATACCACTTTTTCATTACCAACCCGGAATGTAAGATCTCCGGCTTCAACATCATAAAGAGACTTCCCCGTAGCAAGGAAAGATCTCCCAAGAATAATCGGCACTTCATAATCAACCTCACAATCTAGAATGACAAAATCTGCCAGAAGAATGAATTTATCAACACGAACCAAGACATCTTCAATCACTCCCAAAGGCCTCTTCAAAGTACGATCGGCCATTTGCAATCTCATAGAGGTGGGTCTTGGTTGTCCAATCCCCAACCTTTGAAAACCGAATAGGGCATCAAATGGATACTTGCCCCAAGATCACAAAGAGCTTTAGCAAACTCGGCACTTCCAATTGTATAAGGAATCGTGAAAGCACCGGGATCCTCCAACTTAGGATCCATTGAATGCACAATTACACTCACTTGATGAGTGATTTTTGTAGTTTCAAAATTCATTGACCGGTTCTTTGTCACGAGATCCTTCATAAACTTGGCATAACCGAGCATTTGTTCCAAAGCTTCAACTAATGGCACAATGATTGAGAGACTCCTCATCATTTGAGTGAACTTCTTGAATTGATTCTCACCATTCTGCTTGGCAAGTCTTTGAGGGTATGGAGGTGGAGGCTTAGACAATGGTGCCTTAGCCTTTTGCACTACCGGCTCCGGTATGTCAATAATGTGATCCCTAGACGGGCTCACCTTATCTTTAGTCTCTTCCACACTATCATCAATATCATTCCGAACTTCATCATTAGGTTGCACCATATTGTTTGGGATCTCTTCTTCTTGTACCACTTGCTCATCATCCACAAGTTGCCTTTGACTTGAGGTGGGTGCATTCCCACCTCTTCCACTTCTTGTAGTAACGTCCATGGCATGCCCCGTGTTGTTTCCATCCTTTAGGTTTACTATCATGTCACTTGTTAATGCCCCATTAGGAAGAGAATTTAGAGCTTGACAGATTTGCCCTATTTGAACTTCTAGGTTGCGGATTGATGTGTTGTATGAGGCAAGTTGAGCATCCGAATCAGCATTCTTTTTCATCATTTGCTTGAACATATTTTCAATATGCCTCATCTTGTTGTTTGAAGAACTTGAACCATAGGAAGGATAAGGAGGCAGGTTTCTCGATTGTTGATACATTGGAGGCCTTTGAAAACCCTACCTCCGGTTGCGTTCCATCTGCCTTGATTATTACCCCCTCCCCCC
>MCJB01018561.1:42407-61410 GCA_002018475.1 Nicotiana obtusifolia | reverse complement strand
CCTTTATTATTTCCACTCTGATTTCCTTGATTGTTGTTGCTATGCCAATTCCCTTGATTGTTGTTTCCGCTCCAATTGCCTTGGTTGTTAGTATTCCAATTGCCTTGATTGTTTTGAGGTCGCCATTGTTGTTGGTTTGGGCCTTGAAGTTGTTTCTTTGCCCTTGAAAGTTGTTTACATATTGCACTTCCTCCTCTTGTTCATTATTGGAATCATCTTGCTCAAAACCACTATCTTCTTGCACATAATTCTCCACTCGATTTTGCACTTGTGTACTGTTGGTCCTCCTCTCGTTCACCATCATTTTCACTCCCTCCATGGAATTGACTTGCTTGGGATTTTGCACTTGATTTAGTTGCGCCTTTGCTAGTTGCATCATGGTGGTTGTCAACTTGTTAACGGCTTGCCCATGGTCTTGCAACACTTTGTGAAGGTGGATCATGTTTGGGTCACCTTGTGGAACATTGGCCCGGGATTACCAAGCCGATGACTTTTCCGCCATCTCATCCAAAATCTCACACGCCTCCGCATAAGGCGTAGTCATGAATTTCCCACCGGCAAGTTGATTCACTACACATTGGTTGGTTGTGTTAATCCCACAATAGAAAGTTTGTTAATTCATATTCTCCGTCATCTCATTGTTGGGACATTCCTTAACCATTGTGCTATAACGTTCCCATATCTCGTGTAATGGTTCATGCGGCTCTTGCTTGAATGCCAAAATCTCATCTCGAAGTGTAGCCATGTGCCTCGGAGAGAACAACTTAGAAATAAACTTTTCCGCCAACTCATCCCAAGTGTGAATGGAATGGTTCGGCAAACATTCTAACCAATCTAAAGCTTTTTCCTATAGAGAGAAGGGAAAAAGCCTTAGCCCCAATGCATCCTCGGAGACATTTGTTTGTTTGCTCCCCCAATAAGTATCCACAAACCCCTTCAAATGTTTGTACGCATTTTGAGTTGGAACACAGGTGAAGAAACCCCGTTGCTCAAGCAAAGTGAGCATCACATTGGTGATTTGAAAGTTGCCCGCCCTAATACGGGGAGGGACTATTGCACTTGCATATCCTTCATTGGGTGATATCCGATGTGGAGCCGCTCGTTGTGGAGGTGGTGGTGGAGCACGGACATTGTCATGAGGCACTCGGCCTCTTTATTGGCTTGAGGTTCAAAAGGAACCTAATCAACTTGCTCATCCTCGACGTCTACATCCCCCACAGGTAAATTTTCGAGCTCGTTGTTCACCATGGTTGTCACTATGATTTCTTACACAATTTAGTAACACGGAAGGAAAAGAAAATATTCCAAAAAAACACCCAAATGTATAGCTAACACCGTTTTAACTCCCTAGCAACAGCGCCAAACTTCCAGCATTCCTGCAATTTGCACAATTTCATTAGTTTCGGGAACACAATTTAATACTTTCGGAACAAACAAAAGCTAAAAGGTGCTAATACTCTACCAAGTTTTGCTTCAGTTGTTGAGAAGCAATGGAACTTCGGGGGTTGAGTCCTTGAGTAAACGCCTGAACAACCAATCATCTGCAACAGGGGGCAGGTCCATTCTTTCCACCTAGAACCTCGACACGAACTCCCTAAGCATCTCGTTGTCCCTTTGCTTGACATTGAACAGATCTGATTTTTTCAACCTTGATAGTGCTGGCATGGGCTTTAACGAAGGCATCTGCAAGAATAGAAAACGAATCAATAAACTTTAGAGGTAAGTTATGATACCATATGATCGCTCTTTTTATTGCACATGTGTAGGAGGTCACACGCTCATTTAGGTCTGTGGTCCCGTTATATTTTGGAATATCGGGCATTTGGATCCTTTTCGAAATTAGCTTCGATGCAGCACTCGGGGGAAAAGGTTTCTGAATGAACTTTTTGAGGTTTGGTCCTTTCAATATCGGAGGCGCTCCCGAGATCTGATCGACCCTTGATTGTAAGTCTCCACCTTCTTGTCATTTGCATCTATCTTCTTTTTGCCGGATTCCATCCGTTTTGTCAATGCTTCGAGCATTTTCATCACCTCAGAAGTTTCCCCGGGTCCGAACCCATCTAGTTCTATGACAATCTGTTCGTCTCTCCGAACATCTTCTCCAACCCGCTTGGGTTCGGCCGTGTTCTGTGCGTGATTTTGACTCTACAGTTGTGCTATTTCCACTTGTTGCGCTTGTAACATTTCAAAAATCACACGTAAGCTAACTCCATCACCTCTTCCTTCGGGTGCTTCTCAAGCCGATGGCTGGGGTGCCCCGTGAATGCTATTTTGGGGATCAGTTGGTAGGTTAACATTGATAGCAACTTATAAATTGGCGTCGGCTGGGTCAGTGATTGGAACGCCATTAGGGTCAACATGGGGCATGCCATTTCTTGGTACCACGTTATTATTTTCACCGTGGTGGTTTAACTCGGCATCAACGTTCAAGTAAGCAGACTGAGAATTTGACATTTTGAATAGATCTAAAATCAAATTTCAAAGAGCAAGCACAAAATAGGGTGTGTTATAGAGATTCGTATTAAATCACCACTGTTATCCTTAGCCCCACAGTGGGCACCAAACTATTTACCCTTAAAATGAGTAACAATTAAATTTGTACGTGGTTTAAAGGATATGTGATTTAATTTAACATGAATGATCTAAGAACAACAAATAATAAAAATTAAAGGAAAACAAAACGATCAAACCAAATGTGATGGAACAATTAATCCTGGTTTAAGTTAGAACGTTGACATCGATTCCGATCGAGCCCTCGAGATGAGCTCGGTTCCAGTTACAGAAATGAATAGCTGAAGAATACTTTGAACAATAGCTAGAAGACAAAAATAAACTTTATTGATTTGATATGCGTGGCATCAGTGGTTGAAAAGATGAAAAAGCCCTCTCCTTTATATAGTGGGGTTTCAATTCTAGTACAAGTCTAAATAAGGTAAAAATCCTTCGCTTCTAGTAAAACATGATTCGCATTTGATATCGGATGAGATTCGCGCTGTAATAGCCGGTTGATGGCGGATATTTTGGCCCCTCGTTCGTCCTCTCTAACCGTCTTCCCTTTAGCCTCGATTCTTTATTTTGCTTGAGCTCGATTCTTCTCATGTTTGACCATGTCCGATTTTTGGTGCGTCACTTTTCGATCATAGTGGGAGCCCTCGGTTTTACCCGAACCTGCGTCAAACCATGTTGTCTTTCGTTTCTTCATCGAGAAATCGAGGGTAATCTTATACCCGATTTTACCCGTACACAACTGTAAGAAAAAATTCCAAAACAACAACATTCAATCAATTCAACTGATTAGTACTGGAAAAAAGGCAACAAAAAAAAAAGGTAGTACTCCAAACAAATACCACGTTGAAATCCTGTCACATTTCATTTTCGTGAAGGTCAAATATGTGAGATGTTATACATACCTTCAAAAGTTCTGTTTCTCCTCCATGTAATTATACGAATCTATTATATTTGAGATGTTAGCATCACTTCAAAAGTTCTGGTTCTCCTCCATGTAATTATACGAATCTGTTTCTCCTCCACCTGGTTTTCTTCCCCTCTTTTACTATTGGAATAGATATGGATGGAATCTATCTAAACGGAGAAACTGTTGAAGGCAATAATTATATCTTAGTCAAGATGCAAGCAGAGACATTGAATGAGACATATTCCTAGTTTTAGAGTGTGCATTAATCCCAAAACCTAGGGCGTAGGATCTTAGATCTTTATTTTAGTATTTTTAAAAATAAATCACGATTAAAATATAGTTATAGAGAAACAAATAAAAATTCCTTAAAAAAACCATATACATTCAAACGTTAATCAAATTTTAGCAAAGGAAAATATTCTGTATGACAATTAGAAAACGTATTGTGTGCATACGACGAAAGTTCCACTTATTAAAACATTGCCTCAAAACATATAGAGATTGTCCTGTTCGAAGCAGAGGCGGACTCATGATTTTAACATGACTGGTGTATAGGGTAAAAATATGCTATACTAAGTAATTGCATAAGAGAATGACACGTGGAGCCGAAGACAGAGAATATCTAAAACCGAAGACAATTATTCCATTTGTTACCGATAAGAATGATGCTTATAAATAAATGCATATCACCTGGTAGCATTTAGTGGAGAATATTCTACAGCATTTAGTACATTGCCGGTTATAAGAATTTGTCATTTATGCTCACCATTGCACATTCTTTAATGGCCCTCATAATTGACATTAAAGAAAGGCAGGATCTTAGGACCTTGTTCCCTAGGTGCAACTATAAATAGTGAGCTTTGTTATCATTGTAAAAGTGGGAATTTTCTGAAAAACTTACGCTATAATTAATTCAAAACTTTATACAATTTTACCATCTGACTTCTTGATTTCATTATTGTTGTGCCCGGAAGTCCTGTTCCCGGAATTACTGTTTCTGCTATTTTGTCTTCATTTCAAGGCTAAGTATCGCATATTTCTTCAGTTCTTGTATTATTTCAGGATCGAATTAATTCACTTGTCTAGAAACTACGTATAAATTCAATTGTACCGTTTTACAAGTAAACAGTTTGGCGCCTACCGTGGGGTCTAGACAGTCATGTAATTAAGTTGATCCTTACTTCTTTTACTAACGTGTTTTGATTATTTGTCTGAGCAAAAAATCACAAAAATGGCAGATAATGGTGTTAACAACACACACATTCTTGAGGCCCAAGGAGACTAGGCTTATCACAAGGATTCAGTCAGTGACACCCGCAATAAGGAAAACGATGCTACCCGGTCCACGACACGCAGTACCCGCGGCAGAGGAGAATGTTGTTGAATCGGTAAGAGTCCTGCAAGAGCAGCAAGCAGTCATTCTAGGCCATCTCACATGGCAAGATAAGTTTGTGACGGAGCAGAAGCAAGCGTTAACAGGGACTTCCAATAACGCGAATGGACGAGGTCCAGTTCCTCTCGGTGCTCCTGCGTATCAAACAACGCATAGGGTTGACAACAACACCTCGAGGGGCGAGGTTGGCTCCGATGGGAGTAGCTGGAGCGGATCCAGCCCCAACAACGAGAATGATCCCTTCAAGAGCGAACTCTTACGATTTATGAGGGAAGTGAACGCCCGCATAGACCAAATCCCGAGTGCACCACCGGTGCTGAAAGGGCCGGACTCAAAGAAGTACAATCAGTTGCCGTACAAACTAACCGCGGCACCAGAACTAATCCCGAAACGGTTTAAAACGCCAGACGTCCCGAAGTATAACAGAACTTCAGACCCTCAGGAGCATACTACCATATACAACGGCAGTGAAGGGGAACGATTTAGCTCCCCACAATATTGAATTTGTTTTGCTGAAGAAATTCGAAGAGACTCTCACGAGGGAGCCTTGACGTGGTATTCATTGTTACCCGAGCATTCCAAAGATTCCTTTGAGATGCTCGCGGACTATTTTATTAAGGCCCACGCCGGGGCCAGAAAGGTGCAGCCCGAAAGGCCAACATATTCAGAATTGCACAAGGAGAGTCCGAGTTGCTGCAAGAATTCATCACCCGGTTCCAAAGGGAGAGGATGTTTCTCCCGGCTGTTCCGGATGAATGGGCGGCTGAAGCATTCACCAAGGGTCTGAATCCGAGAAGTTCTGACGCTTTCCAGGAATTAAAGGAAAGCTTGCTTTAGTTCCAAGCGACGACTTGCACAGATGTCCACAACTGGTACGAGTCTAAGATAAGTATTGAAGATGATCAGATTGGCTTCCCTTCGTCGGCAAAAGGTCGAGAGAAGAATAAAGAAAAATCAGATGACGATTTCGACATAGATAGGCGGTCTTAAAGGGGCTAGTTTTTGCCCTACGAATGGGCCGAAAGATGCGACAGAGGTTTTCGGTCGGCAACCAGGTTTGTTACGATAGAAGAACTAATCGCGGTCGGAATAATAGATCATTGCAGGACAAGGAAACGTCAGGTACACGGGATCCTTCTTACCTCAGGCTATCAGAATACAACATTAACGTCAGTGTTGTAGAACTGGTATCGGCTATGAGGAACATTGCAGAAGCACGGTATCCGAAGCCGATAAGGTTTGATCCGAGCTAGAGGGATCTCAATTTGTGGTGCGAATACCACGGAATGAATGGCCACCGGATTGGGGATTGCCAACATCTGCGTGAAGAGGTGGCAACACAACTGAAAATGACCAGGCCAAGAACAACTACGGTCACAACCGTAATAACGCGGAGTCCTCAAAAGCAGAAAAATATCCCCCATGCCAGACGATCAACATGATCTTCTGGGGGAACGAGATCAACGGGGTTTCCTTCTCGGCAGCAAAAAAGATGAAGGTATCAATAACCCATAGCAAGAGACTCTGGGAAGTAACTGAAGACGACATCACTTTCACGGAGGAGGATGCAGACGGACTATTGCTATCGCACAACGACGCATTGGTAATTTTTTTAAACGTACTAGATTTTAAAATCAAACGCGTTCTGGTGAATCAAACAAATAAAAGGCAACCAACCGGCGGCAAGGGAGATGAATGCGATTTCGGTCTCTAGTAGCAAGGGGAAGGAGCATGCGGCATAGCAATTAAAGGAACTAACGCCTGCTCTCGAATCAAGTTAAGTTAACTAGGAGGGAGAAGCGTCAGAATCATATCAGGTGCCAAGATACTTTCAGGTACCGAAAGAGACGGATGCAACAAAATCCACAGCGGAAGAACTCGAGCAAGTTGCATTGTTTGAAAAATTCTTAGAGAGGAAATTCCACTTGGGGACAGGACTGCACCCCGAACTCAGGTATGGCTTTATTGAATTTCTTAAGTATAAGGCCGATTGTTTTGCGTGGTCGCATGCGGATATGATAGGTATCCCAACAAAAGTGGATGTACACAAGCTAAGCTTGGATCCCAACATCCCTCTGGTAAGACAAAAGAAACGCCCTGTTGTAGAGGCCAGGAATAAATTCGTCAAAGAAGAGGTAACTCGCCTATTTGATATCGGTTTGATCCAAGAGGTAAAGTATCCGGACTAGCTAGCTAATAGTAGTAGTTCCTAAGAAAAACAATAAATTTCGCATATGCATAAATTATAAAGACTTGAATAAGGCATGCCAAAAGAATCGTTCCCACTGCCAAACATCGATCAAATGATTGATGCAACGGCTGGGCACGAGTTAATGAGTTTCCTTGATGCTTATTCTGGGTACAACCAAATTAAGATAAACTCGGAGGATTAGGAAAAGACTTCGTTCATAACGAATTTTGACATATATTGTTACAATATGATGCCCTTCAAGCTAAAGAACGTCGGAGCCACTTATCAAGTTCTCGTAAACAAGATGTTTGAAAAGAAAATAGGGAAAACCATGAAAGTTTATATAGATGATATGCTTGTTAAGTCTTTGAACGCAGGTGATCATCTTAGTCATTTGCAAGAAGCTTTTGACATCCTAAGGAAGCATAACATGAAGCTTAACCCCGAGATGTGCGCATTCGGGGTTAGCTCCGGCAAATTCCTAGCATTTCTAGTATCACAAAGGGGGATTAACGTAAACCCCGATAAGATCAAATCCATCTAAGACATCTCGGATCAGCTATCAAGCGTGAAAGAAGTTCAAAGGCTCATAGGGAGATTGGCCGCTTTGAGTAGGTTTATTTCCCGGTCACCAAAGAAATATCACCGTTTCTTTGCACTGCTCAAAAAGAAAAATAAATTTTAATGGACCTCGGAATGCCAGCAGGCTTTGAGACATTTGAAAAGGTATTTCTCAAGCCCTCCATTACTATCAAAACCGAAGGAAGGTACCTAGCAGTCTCCGAGGTAGCGGTAAGCGTCGTTTTAGTCCATGAGGACAAAGGTACACAATCTCCCATTTATTACGTTAGTAGGATTTTAACGAGAGCAAAAACTCGCTACCCGCTAGTCGCCGCTCGAAAACTGAGGCCTTACTTCCAGTGTCACCTGATAGCTATGGTGACCACCTTTCCCCTACGGAATATCCTTCACAAACCAGAACTCTCTGGTAGATTGGCCAAATGGGCCGTCGAAATGAGCGAATTCGACATAGAATATAACCCTAGGACTGCGATTAAGTCACAAGTTTTGGCCGAGTTTGTGGCCGATTTCAGTCCGGGATTGCTGCCTCTAGCAATCAAAGAAGCAGTGATGGTGTCAGAATCGACATCGGGGGTTTAGACCTTATTCACAAATAGAGCTTCCAACATAAAGGGGTCCGGGCTTGGCATAGTATTAACCACACTTTCGGGAGAAACTCTAAGGCAGGCTATAAGAGCGGTTCCTTTAACTAACAACGAAGCAGAGTACAAAGCTTTAATTGCAGGACTCGAACTGGCCCGGGGACTAGACTCTGAGGTCATAGAAATCAAATGTGACTCCCAGCTAGTTGTAAATCAGGTCTACGGGATCTTCGAAACCAAATAGGAGTGCATGCAACAATACATAGTAAAGGTCCAGGCTCTGCTTGCTCAATTCCGGGAGTGGTCGATTACTTATATCCCGAGGGAAGAAAATGCAGAAGCAGATGCATTCGCTAAATTAGGTTCATCAACGGAAATAAAGAGATTGGATTCTGGGACGGTAGTACAGCTCATGCACTTGGTTCTGGACACAGATAGCTAGTATGAGGTAAATACGAATAATTTGGTTTGGGACTAGAGGAATGAGATCATTGATTATCTCGAGCGGGGGAAGTTGCCCGAAGACTCTAAAGCGCTCCGGGCGCTGCGCGCCGAAGAAGCACGATATAGCTTCAAAGGAGGTCAATTGTACAGGAAATCTTTCTAAGGCCCTGATGCTTGGGAGCATCCAAAGCTAATTATGTTATGCGAGAAGTCCACGAAAGGATATGTGAAAATCATTCGGGCACAGATTTCATAGTACTAAAACTGGTAAGGGCTGGATATTATTGGCCCCGAATAGAATAAGACGCCAAAGCTTTCGTGCAAAAATACGATAAGTGCCAATGCTACGCACCACTGGTACATCAACTAGCAGAACCATTACATTCAGTTCTATCTCTGTGGCTGTTCATGAAGTGGGGAATAGATATGATCATACCACTACTGCCGGCCCCTAGTAAGGTAAGATTTCTTTTAATTTTAACTAACTATTTTTCTAAGTGGGTTGAAGCAGGTTCTCATTTAGAAGATCGGCGAACGTGAAGTGGTAGATTTCTTGTGGGAGAACATAATTTGCAGATTTGGAATACCAACAAAGATAGCCTGCGATAACGGGCCACAGTTTATAGGCGCAAAAATCACAAAGTTCCTTGAAGCCTTGAAAATCAAAAGAATCACTTATTCGCCTTATCATCCTAGCGTAAATGGTCAAGCGGAATTAACGAACAAAGTGATTATACAAAATCTCAAGAAGAGGTTGGAAACAGCTAAAGGTAAATGGCCTGAGGAACTGCCTGGAGTGTTGTAGGCGTACCGAATAACGGCCAAATCAAGAACAGGAGAAAATCTTTTGTCCCTTGTGTACGGAGCAGAAGCCTTAATCCTGGTGGAATTAGGAGAGCCTACCTTGAGATATTTCCTGGCAAGTGAAGAGACGAACAAAAAAGCGATGTTAGTCAAATTGGAGCTACTCAATAAGCGCAGGGACTTGGCGTATACAAGAATGGTACCCTAAAAGCAGAGAATGGAAAGATATTATAATCGAAGAGCCAACCTCCATTATTTCAAAGTGGGAGACTTGGTTCTAAGGAAAATAAAACACTCGGGAACTCAACGCAGGCAATCTGGGTCCAACCTGGGAAGGCCCCTACCAAGTTTCAGCTGTTACTGGGAAAGGCTCATACGAGTTGGAGAATCAAGATGGAAAAAAGTTACCAAGCAACTGGAATGTAGCACGCCTTAAGAGATATTATTCCTGACGAACATCACCTGTACTGAAAGTATGTGCTAGACTTTATTTCCCTTCGTCCAGTTTTTGTCCCAGTTAGGTTCTTCTGGCATGGTTTTCAACGAGGCAACAACAGAAGGCATACTACGAAGAAGGTTTCAAAAGCAGTAATAAGACCTTAAATAGCAAGGCATACAAGCGAAGAACCACTCCGGAGCGGGTAGATAATCTTTTGCTCGATAGCAAAATTCCCACTGGGAAATTGAGTTTGCTATAAGGCAAAGGTTAATCGACCGTTCACAAGTGCAAACCACTAGAGGATTGTTAGATAGTCTTTGGCTCGATAGCATAAAATCCTAAGGGGAAGCGAAGTTTGTTACTGAACTGAAGATTATCTAGAAATTCATTAGTAAAACTAAAAGGTGCAAAACTTCCAGTGTTCCAATTCGCATTCTTCACATTCGAACACTAGGGGAATGATATGAGGATAAGGCAACAATGAATAACTGCCACATTGACCAGAATACAAAAATTGGAAACATAGTTATGTCATCAGAACCGTGGACTGCGCAGCCAGCCCCGTAGAAACAAGTTGTATAAGTTAGACACAAGAAATGAAAATTTCTTTTTAGCATAACAAATGCTTATTTAATTTTTGAAAATGGAAGGAATAAAGTAAATTCCATTTATTCATATTTTGTTTCTTTTCTAAACGATGAAATGATTTTATCATTTGAAAGTTAAACAATGATTTTATCTTGTTTCTTTACTCATGCAATACTTGAGCAAAAGATGTCTTTATTCACAATAAACGTGCCGAAATGGCACAGATACAAAAGTTGGAAAAAGAAAGGAAAGGCTAAACTGTTGCATCTCCGGAACCCGGAGGAAGAGAAGTATCCGTGCCCCTAGGGGAAGAGGGTAGATCTGCCGATGGCTCAATATCTTGGCTCTCATCAGTTTAGCCTTCAACATCCTCGCCTTCTGGTTCCTCTTCAGTTCTCGCAGTTTTGGAACTAGAACCAGAAGAACCGAAAGCATAAAACCCTGCTGGGAGACCCCTTTTAGCAGCTGACTCAAGCTCACGGGCCTTAGCGATTTTGGCATCAAAGTCAATGATACCCGCTTTAGCCTCTTCCAAGGTTTTTCTCCTGATGCTGTATATAACATAAGTTTTCTCAACAACGAGGGAAGTCGCTCGGCTCTTAAGTTCTTCTTTGAGTTGGATAACCTCAGCCAAAAGGTTTTTACGGGCGGATCTAATAGAATTGAGGCTAACGTCGAGTTCGCAGACAGTAGAGCTGAAAATTCTATTATGCTCAATGGTTTTCTTGTACTTCTCCTCTAATTGGGCATATTTCACCCCTGCAGCAGCAAGCTCTCCAGTTTTGGAGTTTAAGGCTGCCTCTAGGTTGGTCAATCTCTCAGGAGAGGCAGCCTCGCGATCGGTAGCAGCAAGAACAACGCTATGGACTTCAGCCCATTTGGCCTTGGCCTCATCAAATTGAACCCTCAGTGGGCCAATCTCTTGGATAAGGGTTTCTACTTCTTGCTCTCTTTGCTGCAAACGAGTCCCCAACACATCGACCTCAGCAGCTTCGGCTTCCAATTTTGAAAGGCGAACAGCAGTTTGCTCTCGCTCGGCCAAAAGTTGACCCCGTGCAGAGGTTTGCTCTCGCTCGGCCAAAAGTTGACCCCGTGCAGAGGTTTGCTCTCGCTCGGCCAAAAGTTGACCCCGTGCAGAGGTAAGTTCTTCTTTTTCCCAAATCAACCTCTGGAGGCCCTCGAAAGTAAGGAAATTGGCCTACAAAGCAAGAAAGGCAAACTCAGGATATTTTTAGTCAAAGACAAAGAAATGACAAAAGAAGTGAAGAATGTATCGTTGCGGCGTTGTGCATGGCATTGTTCAACAAACACTCTCCCGAGAGAACCTATATCTTTTTCCAATTTTTTTCTGAAGCCAAAGGCTAAAGATAGTTATCAAGTTCCACCGGTCGGGATAGCAAATTGCATCCGGTGGAGACCGCGAGAGTAACGCTCCTCCCCCTTTGCGGATCTTCTGAGGGGGCACCATAATTTTGCCCTAAATTCCCAAGAATTGGGGACTAGGGGAGAAGAACACCCTCTTATCGGACAGATGCGGCCCGTAAAGATGATGTAGCAGTTGCTAGTGGAAGAATTGGTGAAGATGGAGATGAAGTAGCATTTGCTGGTGGAAAAGTTGGTGAAGATGGAGATAAAGCTGATGGTGTTGAAGGGTGAGAAGCAGCTGTGACAAACGCAGTGCTGGTTGTTGGTTTCTCATCAACCAAAGACGGCAGGGATCTAATATTCAGCCCCACAATACCGGGTGCAGTGACTGGGTTATAGAAGCAGGAGTTGACATTTTCCACCATTCCATACTCCCCCCAAAGCGCTGAGACATCGTCTTCTGTTGCTGTAACTAACTCAACGGATTGAGCGGTCTGTTGAGTTGAGGAATGTCGTCGTCTTCTATGTAGAGAAACTCCCTCCCCTCTAGCTTCTCCATCATCGTCAATCATCACGGTATCTATGGCCGACCCGGGCGGAGGGCTCATCACCACGACTTCCGGAGACGACTTGGGGGCAGCATTCTTCACCCTCTTGTTCTTTCCTCCGGCCGCGGAAGAATGCCTTCTTTTTGGTTGCTTGTTCTCTAACCAGGGACTCCGATAAGAAGCACTTGCACCAGAAGTAGGCCCGGAGATGCCTATCTATGAAAAGCTTTCTGCGGCAGCCTTGTCGCATAAGTAGGATCAACCAGAACGTCCTCCTTGGGGACAACAATTGAGTCATGGGGTAGACCTATATTCAACAGGAGAGAAGAATCAGATAACTTTCTCATAAGAAAAGGTAAGGATATGATGAATTAAACTTACCATGATTTTTGGCCTTCCACCCATATTTCAGAGACAGCTCTTTCCACAAGCGGGTTTCGGGAGTAGTAACGTCCAAAATTTTCTGAACCCATTGGTCCAAGCCCTCAACCCTAGGGGGAACCCACCGAGTCGCTCAAGCAGGTAAAGGAAGAAAAGTTAATAATGACGAGGAAAGGATATTTAACAAGAGTAGAAGCAAACTGTATACTTACGAGTGCGGTTCGACAATTCTGGGAAGGAAGGAGCCGAGGGCGGGATGATTTCATTGGTGGCAACTGAAACAAACCATTTCATCCACTCACGATTGTTATCATCATCCATGATGGATAGCAGTGCATGGTGGCCTCGTTTGCTGAAGTTAATCACCCCCCCCCCCCACGGAATATCTTGGGGGAATAAAGGTTCATCCCATGAGGCATTTCTCGGCACAGGCGCCGAAGGCAAGCAATCATCCTCCACACGGAGTGACTCACGAACGCCAAACATACTTGGTAGCGTAGGCAAAACTCCGCAATAACGGAGTCAAGCTCTTCACTTAGAGAAAATATCCCCAAAGTGATGGGATACGTATAGAAGTACGTAAAACCCTTTTAGGGTAAGGTTACCCGCTCCGCCAGATCAGGAGTGATAATGTCTAAATCCTGGCAACGACAATCTTCCTTCACAGCAGGAATGCTGGAAGCGCGGATGGAAGAAGGGTATCTGCTAATGGCCCATGTACGAGGGCTAACAGAAGAAAATTTCTCTTCAAAGTCTTTAGTTGTGACAAGATTTCTAGGGATGATGGTGCTCACTGTAGGAGGAGCGACGTCATCGGCTTTGTTTTTGTTCTTTGAGGAACCGGTATTTTTTGAAGAAGAAGCCATTGTATGATATGGAAGAAAGAAAAGCTTTTCTCGTTTGAAGAGAGTTAAAGAAATATTGAAGAACAGGGTACAAATTGAATGAAGAGAGTTTGAGAGAGTTTGGAGAATTATGGGGTATGAATGAAGGAGGTTGATGCGTATAAATAAAGGTTTAGGCGACTAAATTCGTGGCAATAATTACCTCGATAACTGGCAAAAGTTATACTGAATCGTGGGATGACGCATGTTCGGGGCATTAAATGTAGAGAAACGTGAGTCTAATCAACCGTCAGAAGCTTTTCAGAGGGGGTCATAGAAATTCCCGCCAAAAAGAATGTTTCTACTAACTTCCCGGTGACACAAAATTATGTCACCGGAAAGCAGGGGACTATCTGTATAGGGTAAAAGTATGATATGTGAAGTAATTGCATTAGAAAATGACAAGTGGAGCCGAACACAAGGGATAGCTAAAACCGGAGACAATTGTTCTATTTATTACCAGAAGAAATAATACTCATAAAATTTGTACTAATTACAAAGTCAGATAACCCCTCAATATTATATATAAGTTTGCCTCTGGCTTGACAAGTTTCAATGAAATAGGAAACTAACTTTGCCTTGTAAACATTGATAGTTTTAGGAAATTATTGCATAATTTTTTCTTCTTTTTTTTTTCATTTTATATCAGAGATTTTTCAGAAATTTATGATTTAATGGATGAAATTCTTTATGCGTAAAGTTATTGGTCTGAGATATCGGGGCATTGAGAACTGGGGACGGGGCCACATGTTATTCAACTTTCAATGTCATGAAACGTGTTAACTTCTTGTCCTAGGAAATATAGTTTTCTTTGGGAAACATGATAAGGTGGGAATAAGGCTCGTGCAGAATGGAGAAGAGCTACGTATCCAACTAAAGGTCATATTCCAACGGTTCATCACACTCCATTTGTCAATTACTACTCCCTCCGTCCAACTTTTATTAAATCATTTGAAAAAAAAAAATTTATTTTATTTTTATGATATATTTTTTTAGTTATATAAATCTAATGACATTATTAAAATTACAAGTTCATCTTGAAATTTGTATTCCTTACTATATTTGTATTAATTATGCCACATAAATTGAAATAGTAGAATACTATTTTTAATATCACACATGGATGACGCTGTCACTTCATGTTAGGCAAAAATTCCGGCTTTCTTGTTTACAAAACCTTTCTATTGTAAAGAAAACAGGCGATTAAATCTTTCAATAAAAGGAACACAACTGGTGTTTCATTCCCATCCGATTCATGCATACCTCTTATTTAAAAAAAAAAAAAAAAGAAGAAGAAGAAAAATAACGTTGTATAATCGCTTTCAAAAAAATAATCGAGAAAATATATATTTTTTATATATTTTTTTGCATATATACATATTCTGTTGTATATTTTTCTATATATATACATTCTATATGTTATATACAAAAATAATATAAATTTTATACACTTTTTCGCCTACGGAATATAAATAATTTCTTGCGCGGGCTAAAAATGAAAAAGCCCTATAAAATAAGGTACACCTGAAAATGCTATCCGTATGTGGGCTTAGCTATCACTACTAGGAATTTGGTCAAAATCATTCGCGGCTGACTGATCGACTTAGGTTCTTTTTTTTGATCGAATTTGGTTTGTTTTTTGCGCCAAAATGCAAGAAATTATTTTTGCTTCTCGGGAAGTTTATTTTTTAAGAAATCGATCAACTTCGACCGATTTTTTATTTAAAATAAATTAAAGTTATTATTCAAATAACCGACAGAAATCGCTCGATCGTTTTTAAAAATCGGCCAATTTTGGTAGGTGATTTTATTTTTTTGACAAAATCGATCGAAATCGATTAGTTATTTATGCAAAAATGCACTTAAAAGTATAAATAAAATAAAAGAAAGTCTTAAACCAAAAGACACCAACGGTCTAGTGGTAGAATAGTATTTTACTACGGTACAGATCCCAATTCGATTATCAGATAGTACATTTTTTAATTGCATAATTTTGAAAAATTCGACCGAAATGGGTTAGTTTTTATGATCGTCCTTTTTCTTTTGGATCGAGTTTGGAGTTAATTGATTGACCAAAATCGATCAATTGTCTCCACCGACCTAACGATTTTCGACCGTGCTAATCGGTCGCTTTTTGGTCGGTTCTTGCCATTTACTGGGTCAATTTTTTTGGTTGGTTTCAACCGAATTTCTAATAGTGTGTAAGGAGGGAAATGAGTAATAATATTCTTTCTTTTTTTTGTCAAAGAGTAATAATATTCATAACATACATTAGCTATAAGTATTAGAGAAACCTAACTAAGCATATGCAGCCGTTGCAATTATTTATAGTCTTAAGCCTCATATGCTTGATTTATGCATAGGCAGATAGACTAACCTAATAGCCTTTAGTTAAAGTAGTAAAATAAAGACTAACAGTCTACAAGTTGACAATTTCTTTGCATACTGCATTGACACAAATGCTTGAAAGGTTGCTGCTAGAAACAAATTTAAATATTTCAGTTCAAAGTATAATTTACATCCTTTGCATTCTGTATTGACACAGACCGTAGATGTGACAAATTATTTCAGTAACACTCCCTCTAAAAGATTTAAATAACTCATTCCGTTTCAATTTATGTGAACCTATTTTCTTTTTTGTTAGTTCCAAAAAGAATGACCTCTTTCAATTCTAACCTTAATGAAAAATTTTTGTAACCACACAAATTCTCTGGCATGTTTACCATCACAAATTTCAAAAGAATTATAGCTATACAAATATTCTGACTTATTTAGGACCACAAATTTAAAAAAAAATTATTTTTTTCTTAAACTTTGTATCCAGTTAAATAAATTCACATAAACTAAAACGAAAGGAGTAGTAATTAAACAATATGCATGTCGACATGCGAAAATGAAGGTTTCACACTGTAAAGAAGCGTAATAAAAAAGAGTCAGAAGATGACTAAATATTTTTAAAAATTACATGTCCGGTCTAAAACAGATATTTTATACCATTATATAAGTAAGCTTCATCAGGGGTGCTTATCGGGCGGATTGAGTGGATAATTACATTTAACGGTTCAGCTTATCGGTTATCAAATTATACATGTAATAATCTGCTAGCCATCCAATAAGACAACGATCGGATTGGTATCAAATTAACGATTATCGAGCGATTATCAGACAATTTATCGGCTACACCAAATAGAGATTTTTTGAATAATCATTGAATCAATACCAAACGATTTCTAATCAATACCAAATTTTAATACTATCTAAGATCTAACAGTATTTTTGAATTGAAGAGTCTTCTTTCAAATTCCAATCTAGTTCATATTCAAGACTACTCATACACGTATTAATCAATATAACTTTCAGTAATATTCGTTCTTCACAAGATATCCAGATTGTAAAACCAAAACTTCAGAAAATTAGACTTTAATTTTTTAGATGCATATAAAAAAGAACATAAAACCAGACAATTCAGTCAAATACTTACGATTTATTGCACTACAATATCATTACCGATCAATTTCACAAAACTTATCAGTCATCCTCCTATTCATCTAACAAAAGGTATTAGAACATATAATGGGCACCAGCAGAGCAATTCCACAAACTGCCAAACATTTGAGGATGTCTGCATTCCATATTAATATTAATGCTATTGAACTACAAAACTTATAATGGTTTTGCCACCTAAGATAATAAAAGAATATTACCGTCATTTACAATGCATCTATTGGGTGATACTCTAGAGATAAAATTTTAAAGTCTAGGTCTTTTTTTTCTGGGAAAAATCGGCTAAAGCGAATGCAGGGTTTCCCATAATATGTAGCATAACTCTAGTGATTTACTGACCTCCCTAATAAATACTCTTAACAGGTTTAATACCTACAGCCTGTTGCTACAAGATTTCAACCCTCTATACATAGAGACGTAAAATGGGAATAAAACCAGCGGACAATTCAAGACAGAGACAAGACTGAAGGCTTCTTTGTCTTTGGTGGCCTCAGAAAATTGAGAATTAGAAAATAGAAATTAGGAATTTAATTATTTAGGGTTTCAATAGTATTTTATATACATAGGATAAAAATATAAATATAAAAATTTTCAACGGATTAACGGTTTACCCGATAAGAAAATTGAGAAATCTGTCCCAAATTGTTAAGCCGTTAATTATAAAATCTCAATCCGTTTAACATCCATTATCCTGATAATCCGATACCAATAAGCCAATAAGCCATCGATTCGGTTCGATTAACGGCTTCTATTCAACTTTGAACAGCCCTAAGCTTCATCATGGATAACTTTCAGTGGCAAATATAATATGGTAACTTAGATATTAATATTTTGCTTTAGCTAGTTAAATTATACTATAATATGAATTTATATTAGAATATCCAAAAAGTAAATATATACACACGTGATATTTGACACAGAATTTGAAGGTGCAGAAGAACAAATAGGTCAATTTCAAGAAGACTAATTATTCGATCCCATCCAGGAATCCATTATCGTTAACTATTTGCAAGAACAAATTAAAGACCCCTTTAAGGATAAATAAACAAAATTAATAAATGGAGCACCAAATGCTTGTTAATTTTCCAGAAGATCCTTGCTTGATTTTCGGGTTTCCTAAAGGGGCTTTGTAGGACAGATGGTATCAGATGGTTGTATTTATCGGATCATTGGTGAAATTACGTCATTAATTAATATATCTAAACCTTGTGTTCACATAAAGGTTGGTGATCTTTTTTTTGACAAGAGGGGAAATTCGTCGCCGCTACAATCTCTGTCATATCCTTTGTTCTTCGGGTGAAAATTTTGTGGTGAACATTTTATGCGTATTGGATAAATTTTCTTGTGTGATAGTCAGCAAATCATATAAGAAATATAAACCGCACTAAGTAAATTTTATGCGACAGGCTCAATTCAGAAGACATTGAAGGGGATGCGATCCCACATGCCCTCCAAACCAACTGGACAACCCGAAGGGTATGTTGCTGATATTTTGCCTAATCATTAATTAGTCTTTATGCTGTGTGATTATCCATATGGTCAAGCAACCTTTTATAATAAAAGGGTTAAATAATTGATGACTTTGTCTTTAAAATTTGATCTTCATTTACTTAGGTACTCCTATTATCTGACACAAAAAACTTAAAAAGAAAAATATAAAAAACAAACACAATGACAACAAAACGAAAAAGCCTATGACTGGTTGGAAAGACCCCGGGGTCCACTTTCTGTTTTTGGAAAAAAAAAAGAAGGGGAAAAATAGATTTTGTAATTTTGCCATATTAAACCATAGTCTTTCCCTGAATAAGAGAACCCAACAAAAGTACCCTCACAACTCAAATAAAAGCTGCTTCACACGTCCCATCTTTCTCCCCCCCCCCCCCC
>MCJB01018561.1:23381-42380 GCA_002018475.1 Nicotiana obtusifolia | reverse complement strand
AAAAAAAAAAAAAAAAAAAACCATCTCACTCCTGGAATCACGCACTTCGCGATATATCGTATACTATACATATATGAGTGTGGTGAATTAGCACCATACAAAATTTCCTCTTCTCTGATCAGCTATTTTTTTGTTGAACTTTTCTATATGCACTACATTTCAACCTTTTATATCATGGAAATTACGGTTGTATGATTTCTGTTGGTTTTATTTCTTTGTCAGTTGAAACATAGTGTTATTGATTGACGCTTAAATGTTAAATACAAGTTGTTTGCAAACTCATTTTGTTTAACCGCAAAGTTGTATATACAGAATTACAAATATACATATACTTTGTCTTGTACTATTGGAAGGTGAAGAGAGTGAGATGTTGGATCTCAATGTAAATGTAATCTACGATGAGAATTACATCGTTGACGAGAAGCTTCCGGAAGGTTCTGTAGCTGATCATGAATCAGGGACGTCCAATTCATCATCGTTACGAAATGCGGAGGCTACAAGCAGTGCCGGAGGCGACGACGACACGTGTTCAGCACGCGCCGGCAACTTGTTCGCATTCAATTTCGACATCCTCAAATTTGGAGGAGTTGAGACAACTAGCAGGAGCAGGAGCAACGAGTTTGTGACTCGGCAGCTGTTTCCGGTTCATGACGGAGAGTTGAACCGGCCAGGACAGACCGATCGGGTCAATTTCTCCTCCGGTCGATCCGGTTTTGGAGATGAGCGAACAGTACACCAACAACAACCGCAGCAAGAGAAACCGAAAGTGAAGAAGAGTAGGAGAGGGCCAAGGTCAAGAAGTTCACAGTACAGAGGCGTTACTTTTTACAGAAGAACTGGTAGATGGGAATCACATATTTGGTTAGTTCTCCACCTGTAGAACTTTTGACTAGATCATACTTGATTTATTATCAAAATGATATTTACATAATCAGATTGCTTATTAGCTACTTACATGTATCTCTTGAAAAACATTAATTGATACTTTGATAAAAATGTTAACTAACATGGTATTATAGCTTAAATTTTGTAATAAGATCTCTACACGGTTCAGTGAATATAACTTAAATACAATAATCAATAATCAATGTATAAAGGAATTAACTTATATACATTTACATTGTAATGAATGTTTTACATCATCAATATAATCTAACTTGTTATAGCAATTCACTTATCATTGTTCTAGGATACAAATCAATTATATTAAATAGAGTTAACTGCAATTATCTTTTAAATAATTTGATTGTGTAAAAAAAATTACACTATTAGTACATAGAACTTAAATTCATGTGTTAATATAACTGCTATTGGATGCAGGGACTGTGGAAAACAAGTATATTTAGGTATGAATATTGTTATTTTAACTATTACCCAATTTGGTTAATTTAGTTGCTTTTGTGGATTTTCGTGCTAAATATAATTCTACTTTTTTCTATTTTTGGTAATTCTTGATTGGTTTTTGTGGTTGGTTTATATTAGGTGGTTTTGATACTGCTCATACAGCAGCAAGGTAAACCAAAAGTCATCTCAAATCTCAGAGTTGTCATATTTTTCAGCTTTACGTTATTTCCCTTCCTTGATTTGATTGTATCAGTTTTATTCTCCATTGTATAGGGCGTATGACAGAGCTGCAATTAAGTTCCGGGGTGTTGATGCTGATATCAACTTTAGCATAAGTGATTACGAGGAGGATATGAAACAGGTCAGAAATGCAAAGATTCTATGTGTGCTAATATGTTAAGGTCACTGTTGAACCCTTGTCTAGACTGGTTCATAATTGTTTCTGTATTAATTGGCATCGATTATATGAATCATCTGTATCTATTATGAACTATTTCGACTCTCTTTTATTAACGCAGATGAAAGACCTTGGTAAAGAGGAATTTGTGCACTTGCTGCGACGCCATAGCAATGGTTTCTCAAGAGGGAGCTCCAAATTCAGAGGAGTGACGCTACATAAATGTGGCAGATGGGAAGCTCGGATGGGACAGTTCCTCGGAAAAAAGTAAGGAACAAACTCATTGAAATAGCTTGTAGAAGTAGATAATAGCTTAGGATAGTAATTGGTCCAATCTGGAAACAAATCAGTTAAACATGCCTATTTGAAGAAGAAATTGTTGGTACTATAGTATTCACGGTGGGGATTGCACTGCTTGAATTGCAGGTATATATATCTTGGGCTATTCGACAGTGAAGTAGAAGCTGCAAGGTCCTAATGATCTTGAATTACCGTCTCTCTGATAATGAACTGTTACCTTAAATTCTCAACTTCAATCTTGTGTTATCCAACCTACATTTCCCTTTTTGTTTTATGTAAATTAGGGCTTATGATAAGGCGGCAATCAAAACGAATGGTAGGGAGGCTGTTACCAACTTTGAGCCAAGTGCATATGAAGGGGAAACAATCTCTGATCCTCAGAAAGAAGGTTTGCTCAAATGCTCTTGCTCATTTCCAAACTAACGTCACTAATTCCAAGCAACAGTGAATTATCTATATCTTGATCTATCTCATTTGTGATGCCTATGATGCAGGTAGCCAACATGATCTTGATCTGAACTTGGGGATGCCGACCTCTTCTTCAAAGGAAAATGACAAGTTGGGAGGCTCCTTCTATCATCCTTATGATATGCAAGATGCAACAAAATCAAAGGTATTAGCAAAGTAGCTTATATGCTTTTGTTGGTGCAGATTCAATTGGATTAAAATGTTCTGTTTCTGTTAGTCTTCTATTTTTCCTCTTTCACAAAGTTTATTTGCAATAGACTCTTAGAGTAAATTCAAAACTGAGGATATATTACTGGTAATGAACATGAACCTTCTTTTGTTGATTGATGGCTTTTCCAATTCATTCATAATTGTGAAGAAACATGTCATGAACATCGGTAATCGTTCTTTCTTGTAGATTGTAGTAATCAATTTATGCTCTTTAACCACAGATGGATAAACCTGGTCCAGTAATAGTTGGAAGTTCACATCTCAAGGGACTACCAATGACGTCCAAACAAGCTCACTTGTGGAGTGGAGCTTATTCTAATTTCTCTCCCACCTACGAGGTAAGATATTGACTCAACCCTCAGTCAACTATTTGGGCCAAAAGAATTGATGTTTCCCATTTAGATTTCTTTTTCTCCACTTGGAACTTTTGGTCAAATATGCATGTCTTCAGTTACCAAAATAGACATCTTCAAGTCCCCTTTTTTTCCTCAAAGTGCTGGGATCATATAAAACTAATGATGAAGACTTTTTCTTTGCATTTCTCTTTATTTTGTTGTGGTTTTCTGAAGGTGGATAATGTTAAAGAAGGCTCGTTGGTTTAAAATATATTACAACAGTTAAAGTTTTAAGTCTTAATTAAAATCATTTGGCAGGGAAGAGCATCTGACAAGAGAAAGGGTATAGGTTCATCACCAGGACCCTCAAACTGGGCATTGCAAATGCCCAATCAGGTCGATACAGCCCCAGTGTCAATGTTCTACACTGCAGCATCATCAGGATTCTTAACTCCGGCTACTGCTTTTATCACTTCTTCAGCATCTCCGGTGGCACCCTCAACAAATGCGTCTCAATACTATTACCAGTTCAGCCCCCACGTACCACCTCCATAACATGTCTTACTCCGTAAGTACTAGTAATATAGGTTAAAAAGAAAATCATTGATTTCTTTTGTAACATTCTAATGTCAATTGGATGACATCTTTATGGCTTGGATTCTTTTATTTTGGATCTAGAAAGTAAAGATTCAAATTCCCCTTGCAGCATGGCTATAGGTAGGGGTGGCAAATGGGTGGGTTGGGCTGAATTTGGGAGGGTTAAGATGGGTTAAGTCAATAAATGGGTCATTGACCAACCCAGCCCAAAGTGTACTTGGGCTAAGATGGGCTGGGTCAAAATGGGCTAAACAATGGGTCATAGTCCAGCCCCCCCAAAATCCGCACCTTCTGCTTTTCCATCGGCACATATATCTGGTACTCTTGCCACCAGGGTTTTGAAAGGGCAGAATTTAACTAGCATAGCCTGCGCTAGGCTTGTCACTAACTCTTTAGTCCATAGGCCACCCCACTGGGGACTATTTCAGGATATATCTAAGGCAAAATCAGTCAAGCTGAGATCAGCTATGGTACAACATTCACAGGAAAATTCATGATAAAGATCTAAGTCATGATTGGAAAAACAACTGTATGTACTGCAGATTGCTGGTTCTACCACCTTACTCCATTTATAATATTAGAAAGTGTTCTTATTTGCGTAAACATGTCCATACTGTTGACAAGTTAGTAAACTCAGTTGGGAAGTGCTAACCTGTTGGTCCCTGGACACCCCGTTTTAGAGTCTTTGATCCTTGACCAATCTGAAAGCTTCAATCAGACAATCTTGAATCAGATTCACCTTCCAGAATGCCACTCTGTCATGTTTCGAAGGAGCTCAGCCACATCCAAATTATTTCCACTCTGAACACGATTTCACCCATCCCACTGGCCATTTGACATGACAGAGTTACTACTCTGAGGAAAACTGAGATGTGAAAATGTGGACAGGTTGTTGGCCAGAGTTTGCTGAACAACCCTGGAGGAAATTCCATAATCATTCGTGAATGGAGAAAAGTTGTCCCTCACATCAACAAGTCTCTGATTCTGATGTGGAGATAGAGATCTTTGCATCAGTAATTGAAGCCTTGCCTCATTTTCAATAGAACTTAATTGTGGAGGAAAACTTGGAGACATGTCTAAGTTAGATATATTAAGGCCATTTTGAACCCTCCCTACCAAAATTGCAGGATCCATAAACTCAATATTTCCAATTGAAGGAGTCTGAAATTGATTGCGAAAGAAGGGTGTCTCAAGCATGTGGCCTGCAAAATAAAAACGATATTTAAGTACCAGAATCACCTCATATACATGTCCAACAGGGTAGAAAAAACGAAAAGCCAGAATTACTTACCAGAGAGAGAGTCAATATGCTGTTCCATTCTCTGATGAGCAGTGAACCCTGGGGGTGGTGCTCTCTTTGGTGCTGAAAATCCGGGAGGTGCTAACATCTGGGATCTTGACACTGTTTTAATAATCCACAACAAAACATTAAACCAGAGGCACTTCAAACTTCTCTTTTCGGGGATAACCTACTTCAAATTAAATTCCGAAAAATAAAAGATGCAAATAAGCAAACTAAATATAAGGATGAGTAATAAACTGACCTGATAGCTTGTTGGAAGAGAGATGAGAATAACAGTTCGGAAAACCATTACTATCCTCTTTATTAGCTAGAGAGAAACCATTCCGAGCATCAAAACTATCAAGTTGATAGCTCCTGTTATTTAATAGATCGTGTGTGCGAGAATGACAATCAAGACTTTGCTCAATGTAACCATGTGATGATTGGAAATCAGTTGACGGATGCACATGAAAAAGAAAACATTGATTGATTGTTGTTTTGCAACTTTCTTGAACTTGAATCTTTAAGAGACCCTTGTAGATAGTTTCACCCAACAACTTGGCCAAGTTCCGAGTAGAAGATAATGACTCACCCCATGTATGAAAATCCATAGAGAAAATGTTAGAAATTAAATTGTTCTCCCCTGTATCTACAGTAGTACTATGGTCCACACAAGCAGATTCACATTCAAATGTTTCCAGATGCATCCTCTTACCTTCATTAGATATTAGACAATAACTTTCATCAATCCTTTCCAAATTCGCCATGCAGTTGATAACATTGTTAAAGTGTGATCTTGGTAGTGGTCTAATACTAGAAGGTTGTAAATTTAGGGGTGTCAAATGGGCGGGTTGGGCTGATTTTGGGCGGGTCAAAACGGGTTGAGTCAATAATTAAGCGGGTCAAATGATCCGTCCAAAAGTTACTTGGGCTTAGATGGATTGGATCAAGATGTTAACTTGGATCATAACCCAACCCGCCCAACTCTTATCAATTATTTAATATATGTTGTTTTCTTATGAATTGTATAATTATTAAATAAGACTTTTTTTCTTTTGTTATGGTTATATATAACATATCAAACAAAAAAGCAAATTTATTTCTAAGATATTTTCGTAAAGTTATTCATGGATCAATTGGGCTAAAAAACAACCCAATTTTAAATGGATTGAATTCAATAAATGAGCAGGTCAATAACGAGTCCAACCTTGAGGGGTTAGGCGGGTCATTTGGGTTTGGGCCAAATTTGGCAGCCCTAGTTGTAATATGGAATCAGGTCTCCTGTCTACAATTTGCATGTTGGCTTCAGTAGGCCCAACAACGTCAGTGAGCAGCGGATAGCCCCTGGCCTGAGCTAAGGAGTGGAAGGTCAGAGGATGGCTTAGTGGGCTGGCATTTTCAGTAATTACCTAAGGATCTCTCTGTCTCTGTTCATCAAAGAAGAGTAAGTCATCCTCCATTTCACGAGCAGCATCCTGCATTATTTGAGCTTGTGTCTCTAATCTCATATCAGATTTTACTGTTGAGATACAAATCTCCTGCACAGAAATCTCATATCTGAGCATATATATATCCTGGATCCTAACATCTGTTGCATCTTTGGAATCTTTTAAAAAAACAGGTCCATTAGACATCACAGGAAGATCAAAAGGCACTTGTACTATATATATTCCTCTCATAAATATTGCCACTTTCTTCACCATGAACTACTTGCTTTCCCACATCAGCAGCAGGTAATATAAAAACGAAACCCGACTTGTGCTTGCAACAAAAGTCGCTGGACTACGGTACATCTCAGATTTCTGTTTACCAAGTCCATTAGAATGCGGTACACCGGCGGTTAATTATTTGATTCACGTGCTCCCCTAGCTAGCAAAGAACAAATTGTAAGGAATTCTAACTCCATCACAAACAAAAAGGAATATTGTATCTCCTAATTGCGTACCATAAAGCTCCAGCACGAAGAGTAGATACACCAGAGGTAGCACTTGGCCGGGAGCCTCTGACACTTGTTGCTGAATTCTGCCAAACAGATAACACAATGACGAATTCGCACACTCAATGGGACACTGATTGAAATAATTTCTGGCTGGAGTTATTTTTTTCCAAATCTCAGAAACTAATCTTTCTTACTTCCTATCCAATCAAATCAAAAAGAAAGAAAAGGGAAAATTATAAGCAAACGATAAATCTTACGTTTGCAAACTATTAGTGGCACCAGCAATTTGTTGAACTCTACTCCTTTAAAATAAATAAGCAAGTTAGTTGGCAAACTAATTGCCATCAACACCATTACACGGCGCCTTCCTGAGGTTCTTTGGAAGGGCAACGTAAGGCTAAGCAATCGATGTCAGTACGATTGTTGTCCGCCAACTGAAGTCCCCTCCGTACGCTAGATTAGATTGTCAGTGCCGTACGGAAAAACCAATGTCGTGAGCAACTGAGAACAGAAGAGAGAATTGAGAAAGAAAGCTTGATCGTATAAATGAAAGCTATTACAGAAAAGCTACGCGGGGTCGAGGGGGAGAGACAGCAGTAAAGAGGATTGTTTGCTTGCTAGAAAGTTTTGAATGCTTGATTCCCCCTAATAATGCTTAAAAAAAATAAACCAAAGTTACATGACTTTACCTAAGAAAGTTGTAGATGCATACTAAAAGAAAATAAAGTAAACCTACTCTATATTTACAATGAAAAGGACTTAGTCTTCTACAATGTAGAAACAAGTCTGTTTGCAGCAACTTTGTCATTAGCATCAGGGTCCGCGCGCGGCGTTGTCTACGTGTGCGACGCTGTGGGCATCTGCCTGTGGCTGGACGCTAGCGCTGGTTATCAGTGGGGTGACAGAGGCGCCTGCACACTTGTCACTTGGAGCTGCCGAGACCACGGGGCCGACCATGGCGTTGGGCGTTGGGAGGCTTGCCAGGACGCCACGGGGCGCATCCAAGGGGTCATGGGGCATGGCTGGAAAGCCGCCCATGACATTCTCCCCCACCTGAGTTGGCGACGTCCTCGGCGCCTTACTTGCAAGGTAGTCATCAATTAGGCTCTTATAGGCATTGAGGTTTGTCCCCCTCTCCCAAGTATTCTCCTCTGCATTACGTCCCTACCATTTCACCAAGAACTCTTGGTGATCTTTCCTTGAGGCATGAATCACTCTATCATCAAGAATAGCTTCAGCACACCTTTTCCTGGTTGAATTGGGGCCTTGAATACTGGGTATTGTGAGTTGGCTCCGTGAGAGATCCTCCGTATCTTCTCGAAAAGGTTTCAGGAGACTGACATGGAAGACGGGACGAATTTTTCACCAAGCTAGGGTATCCACCCGATATGCAACTTTCCCAATGCGCTTTTCAATGGACAAGGGTCCAATATATTTTTGCAATAGGCGAGGGTCATGGACTCCCGCAAACAAGTACCGCTTTGGGATTTTGACCATCACTTTGTCTCCTACCTGATACTCAACAAAGCGACGATTTTGATCAGCATGCCTCTTCATCCGCTTTTGGGCTTTGACAAGATAGCTCCCCGCTATCTAGAAATTTCGCTTCCATTCTCTTGAGAAGCTAGCGGCTCGAGGAGATTTTGACATGTTTTGTGCATTCACGGTGTGTGGGAGTAGCGGTTGCTGTCCGGTAACAATTTCAAAAGCGCTCTTGTTGGTACTAGAGCTCTTTTGTGAATTGAAACACAGTTGAGCAGCATCCAAAAGCTTCACCTAGTTCTTCTGCGATCCAGTTACAAAGTGGCGGAGATATTCCTCCAGCATGCCATTGAACCGCTTCGTTTGTCCATCAGATTGCGGATGAAAACTTGAACTATGGCTTAATTTTGACCCAAGACACTTAAAGAGTTGAATCCAAAAGTTGCTAGTGAAGCGCGAGTCGCGATCATTAACGATGTCTTTGGGTAGGCCACAATATTTGACGACATGAGAGAAGAAGAGTCGAGCTATATCTTCTGCTGATATATACTGTGGGGCTGCTATAAAGGTAGTATACTTGGAAAATCAATCCACCACAACCAAGATAGTTGTGAGATCCCCGACCTTGGGCAATCCGGTGATGAAATCCAGGGAAACGCTTTCCCAAGGTCTCTTTAGGACAGCCAGTGGTTCCAAGAGTCCTGCTTGTGTCAGACGGTTCGACTTGTCCTTCTGGCATACTAGACAAGTCTTCAGATACTGAGCGACGTCATCGGCCATTTGAGGCCAATAATATACACGGCGAAGTAACGCCATGGTACGTTCTTCACCAGGATGACCGGCCCACAAAGTATCGTGGCATTCCGCCAGAAGGGTCCTTCGCAGATCTCCTCCTTTGGGAATATAAAGTCAGTTTCCTTTCACTTTCAGGAAACCATCTTTTGTGTAGAACTGGCGAGTCTTGCCTTGTCCTACCAACTTAACCAAATACTGTGCAACAGGATCCTTGATGAGTAGACCCTGTATCTGGTCTTTTATGGTGGTGGCTACTTCGCTCCCCCTTAAGGTGGCGAGTATGCACACTGATGCTAGATCCGCTCTCCGACTGAGTGCATCAGCAACTTGATTCGTCTTCCCACTACAGTACTCCAAGTTGAAGTGAAATTCCGCTAGAAGTTCCTGCCACCTAGCCTGTCAACCATTCAGCTTCGGTTGAGTCATGAAATGGCTAATAGCTGTATTGTCTGTCTTGACCACGAACGGAGTTCCCAGCAGATATTGCCTCCAAAGGTGTAGGCAATGGATGACAGCCAATAATTCCTTCTCATGGGCGGCATAACGCCGCTCTGCATCCTTACACTTCCAGCTCTCGTATGCTACGGAATGCCCTTCTTGTAGCAAGACTCCACCAAGTGCATAATCGGAGGCATCTGTTTGTACCTCGAATGGCTTGGCCAAATCAGGGAGGGCCAAGACGGGGCTACTAGACATAGCCGCTTTCTATGCGTTGAAGGCCTCCGCTCGCCTGGGTCCCCAATCCCAAGGCGTGGCCTTCTTGAGAAGTTCTTTAAGTGGTACTGCAATGAGAGAGTAATTCGTCACAAAACGGCGATAGAAGTTGCATAGGCCAAGGAACGCCCTCAAGGCGTGGACATCCTTAGGTGGCGGCCAATCTGTGATAGCCTGAACCTTCTGTTGGTCCATCTTGATCCGCCCTTCCTCAATGACATTCCCCAGGAAGTCGATCTGTTTTTTAGCAAAGGAGCATTTGGACAGCTTCGCATATAATTCGTGCTCCCGCAATCGTGTTAGGACCTTCCGCAAGTGCTCTAAATGTTCCTCCAATGTTTGGCTATATACGACAATGTCGTCCAAGTAGACCACCACGAATTCATCAATGTATTCCCGAAATACGTGGTTCATCAGGGTGCAAAATGTGGCTGGTGCATTAGTCAAGCCGAATGGCATCACCAGGAAGTCGTATGACCCATATCTTGTCACGCGCGTCGTCTTGTGTTCATCGCCCTCTGCAATCCGAACTTGCCAACAACCTGTCTTCAGGTCTATTTTGGTGAACACTGTCGCACCACCCAATCTGTCGAACAAGTCTGCCTTGAGCGGAATAGGATACTTGCTCTTCACAGTGATTTTGTTTAGAGCCCGGTAATCCACACATAGTCGTAAACTCCCATCGTGTTTCTTTTGAAATAGCACAGGGGACCCGTATGGGGACTTGGAGGGTACGATGATCCTTGTGTCTAGCATTTCCGTCAATTGTCTCCGAAGCTCGGTGAGTTCGGGTTGTGACATTCTGTACGGCGCCCGGGTAGGTGGCTTCGCACCCGGCACCAAATCAATCTCATGGTCCACAATGCGCCTCGGCGGGAGTCGCTTTGGCATGTCTTGTGGCATGACATCTTCAAATTCCAGTAACAGCTCCTTCACGGGTGTAGGAAGAGGACCCGAGGAGTGTTCTATATCTTCAATGCAGAGGTAGCCAAGAACGTAGGCTCATGTCTTTTGACCCCCTTCTTCAACTGCAAGGCCGAGATGTTTTCAGCGGCCATCTTCATGGGCATGCACGGGATGGTGCAGGGCTTGACCCCATTTGTTCCCATCATTAGTAGCATATCTTCATACGGCACCGGCATGGTGTTGGTTTGCCTTAGGAATTCCAATCCCACTATCAACTCGAAGTCGTCTATGACCACCACCCACAGGTTGAATTTTCCTTCATAGGGTCTAAGTTTCACTAGTACTTCTCTGGCTATTCCACCAACTGGTTGAGGGGGTGAGTTGATAGCCTTAACACGACCTCTGCCCTTTCCTACAACTAGGCCAAGGCGCTCCACCTGAGTCAAGGTTAGATAGTTGTGGGTCGCACCTGTGTCTATCATCGCCCGAATGGGTTTGCCATTTACCTTCATCTCGACGAACATTAAGGTCCTCTCTTGTTTAGAAGGGGTCCTCTCATCCGCCTTCTTTTTCTCTTTCTTGTTGATTGGGCAAGGGTCCTTCTTCTTACGGATACCAGCACTGGTCCCCGCTAAGGCTTCAGAAAAGGAGCCAACAATTGTATTGAAGGCACCTACCAGTTCGGTCTGGTCCGCATCATCAGATTCGTCATCCGTCCCATCATCAACAGCTTGATGGGCATTCATCTGTGCATGTGATGTGCCGGGTAATTTCGGCATATTTTGATACTATTTGTTTAGAGTTTAACTTGTTCTACTTGTTAATTATCACGATACTTACGTAATTTTGGTGTAATTTCAGTATATTGAGTGAAGTGATCCAGAAGCATGAAAAGAAGTCCAAAAAGCCAGCCAAAGGCAAGAAAAGAGGTCAGGAGCATAGCAGGTTCAATTCTGCGATCGCAAAACAGCTATGCGAGTCGCATAATTCGCAAGAAGATAGCAGATGCAGACAGAACTTTAAGCCAACTTTCAAGTTGAGAATGCAGTCGCAAATGTGACCGCAAAACAGGAATGCGAACTGCATTCTCATCGCAAACACGAACAGAGTCTGGGTGAAAAATAGAGTGAAGAATGCGATCGCAAAGTCAATATGAAACCGCAATTTCAAATGCGACGAGAGGGAAGCTGACTGGTGTGATCTGCGCGATGGAACATAAAGATTTGCGAACCGCATTCCTGTTCTGCGACAGGAATGCGATCCGCATACGTGCAACGAGGTCAAACTTGACTGCTGCTCGCCTCGGGTTTTGGGCTTCTATAAATAGCTTTTCTAGGGTTGTGTGAAGGGATACTTGTCAGAATTCAGAGAGAAAAGTACAGCTTTTGATTATTTTCAAATTGAGAGAAGTTTATGGGTGATCAAAACTGAGAATTCTATATTTTTGTAAGATGAATTCTATTATTCTCCTTTGTTCTTTAGTTATCAATATGTGTAGCTAAACTCTAATACTGAGGTTGTGAACCCTAGATGGGTATAATGTTATTGAGAGTTTGATATTGATTCCAATTTCGAAAGAAGCTTGATATTTATTTATTTCTTGTTCTTAAATTAATTGTTAGTGGTTGCAAACATTAACGAATGCCAATTTACGCTATTGTATCTTGGAAAAGTGAGATAGAGTTTGGTAGAGATAAATAACAATAATTCAAGGCTTTAAACCTTGTTTAACGAAATCACTTAGGAATAAGTAGATTTTAATTTGGCGAATGATTGGGTGTTCTTAATTTTGACTCTTTTGTATTCGGGAGAATCATAAGAGGATACGTTATCCAAGTGTTGGGAAATACTGGATAATAAGTTAATAAGAACCGATTGCATATCAAGAACGGACTTCAATATCAATATCAAGAGCATTTTACTACATTAGGGGGAACACAACCTTAGTATCTTAAATTCATATTTTTACGTTCAAATTATTCTCAAATAGCAGTTCTTAGTTTACTTTTCTTTACATATTCAACACCAATTTATTCTATTTGGCTACTTGATCGAATTACGACTAAGTATTGCATTAATTGGATAATTGTTTCACGCCTATTCCCTGTGGGATTCGACCCCAACCTCGTTGGGTTACTATATTTGACATCGATCGCTTACACTATTGTTAAGGTGTAATTTGAGCGAATCAAATTTTGGCGTCGTTGCCGGGGAATACGGTTTTGAAATTTCTGATTAGTGTATACTTTACTATAAGTCTAATTCCACTTGATTGCACGTTGTTTGTTTTGGTGGTTGTAGGTAGGAAGATATGGTGGAACATATAGATGAGGTGGATGTGGAGCAGGAAGAGAATCTGTTTGCCGACATTGAAGAATATATTGAAGATACTAATACTATAGTACCTCCAGCTATAGGTGCTGCTACGTTCAAAGTAGAACATGGGCTGATTTTGATGCTGAAAGCTGAAGGATACTTCAGAAACTCTACTGATGACGATCCGACGCAGCACCTCAGGAACTTTTTGGGTGTTTGTGCGACGCACAAGCAAAATAATGTCTCTGTCGATGCATTAAGGCTCAGATGCTTTAAATACTCGTTAGCTGGAGATGCGAGGAAATGGCTTCAAAACCTTCCTCCAAATTCCATCCGTTCATGGCTTGAACTGGTCCGGGCATTCTTGTCAAAGTGGTTCCGCAAAGCAAGAAATCTGAGCTCCGGGACAAGATATTTTTCTTCAAACAATTACCGGGTGAACAACTGCACGAAGCGTGGGAGCGTTTCAAATTGTATTTGGTGAGGTCTCCAAACCACGGCTTTCCAGACTCCATTTTGCTGGAAAAGTTCTACATGGGTTTGGATCCTATGAACCAATCGATAGCGAAGAATGCTGCTGCTGGTTCTTTCATGGATAAGACCTTCGCTAGAGTAACTCAGATTTTGGATAAAATGGCTAAACACAATCAAGATTGGCATTCTGAGGATACTACAGGTGGCATTACAATTGGGTCTCCTTCTATGAATAACCTGATCAAAGAAAACCAAGAACGGGACCAAGTGATTGCTGAACTTGCCACTAATGTTAATGTCTTGACAAAGTTGTTCACAGAAAATCAGAAGAAGAAAGTCAATGTAGTGGAGAATGTGCAACCAATGCAAAGTGAAGAATATGAAGAGGCGAATTTTGTCAATAATACTCATGGAGGTTATCAAAGGCAACAGTATCAGAGTCAAGGGACACAAAATCAATGGAGACCAAACCCGCAAGGGCAAGGTCCCCAACAATGGCGGAATGATCAAACTGGCCCTAGTCAGGGAATTGGAACAACAGTAACCATTTTCCAAACTGAAGTTCCAACCCCTATGTTCCTCCGAAAGTGCACTATCCGAATCAGGGATCCTCAAGTGAATCTAAATTGGAGAGTATGCTCGAGAGGATATTACAAAACAAAGAGAAGTCAGACACGTCCATGAAAAACATGACTGAATTGGTTGGATCCCACACAGCAGCGATCCAAAAAATGGAATTGCAAATGAGGGACCTTTCTCGTAAGCAATATCCACAACAGAAAGGAACACTTCTTAGCGACACGATTGCAAATCCTAAGAGGAAGTGGAAGTGGCCCAACTGCTCATATTATGGCTGTCACGACTAGGAGTGGTAAGACATTACAGGGTAGAGATGATGCTGAAGAGCTTCAGAAAGAGGCTGAAGTTGAAAGAGATAATGTTGCTGAGGTAGGTGAGAATCCAGAAATTGTAGTGAACATAGATGAGACTCAGGAAGGGGTAAAGGATAAGGCAGAAGAAACATCAACCGTTCTTCCGCCAATTCCTAGACCCCCTCCTCCTTTTCCTCAGAGACTTGCAAGGAGAGTTTACGACAGCAAGTTTGAGAAGTTTACGACATTCTCAAGCAGCTATCAGTTAATATACCTTTCTTGGAGGCTTTCCAAGAAATGCCTGGGTTTGCCAAATATCTGAAGGATCTGATTACGAAAAAGAGGACCACCAGGAATGAGGTGGTAAATGTGACTCACAGGGTCAGCTCTATCATAGCTACCAATCCAATCTAGAAGAAAGAGGACCCAGGAGCTTTCACTATTCCGTGTACTATTGGAGTGCGGGATTTTGCTAAGGCATTATGTGACAATGGGGCCAGTATAAATCTAATGCCTTTAGCCATCTACAAACAAGCAGGGTTGGGAATGCCGAGGCTGACAAGCATGAGGTTGCAGATGGCTGACCGATCTATCAAGAGACCAGTGGGTATTGTGGATGATGTAATTGTAAAAGTTGGTAAATTTCATATTCCAGCCGATTTTGTAATCCTTGATTGTGCAGTAGACAAGGAAATCCCCATTATATTGGGAAGACCCTTCTTAGCTACTGGAAGAGCTCTTATGGACTCGGAGCGCAATGAAATAAAATTCCGGGTAAACAATGCAGAAGTCACTTTTCAAGCTAGTAAAGGGGTGAAGCTGCCAACCGAGTTTGAGAACATTTCATTAATCGGTATTATTGATGAAGTTGATGAAACTTTGAGATGAAAATGGAAGCGCAATGTTTCAGTGAGGCACTGGCAGCCATATTGGTGAATTTTGATGGAAATGACTTGGATGGGTTCATGGAGTCGGTGAATGCGTTAGAAGTTCATGGTTCTTATTCCTATACTCCAACCAAAACTGTCCTTAGATTTGGAGAATCGAGCCACACCTCCAGCAAAGCCTTCCATTATTGAACCACCCCAATTAGAGCTCAATCCACTTCCGTCGCATTTGAGGTATAAATTTCTTGGTTTGAATAACACTTTACCAGTAATTGTGTCGTCGTTGTTGAATGATGTGCAGGTAGAGCAGTTGCTGCAAGTTTTGAAGGAACACAGACAGGCAATTGGATGGACAATTGCGGACATCCGGGGAATTCCGGCCGGAATCTGTGAGCACAAGATTCAACTTGAAAACGGGACAAAACCAAGTGTGGAGCACCAGAGACCGCTAAATCCATCAATGCAAGAAGTGGTGAAGAAAGAGATAATAAAATGGCTGGATGCAGGAGTTGTTTACCCGATTGCCGATAGCTCGTGGGTGAGTCCAGTGCAGTGTGTGCCAAAGAAAGGAGGTATGACCGTGGTCAAGAATGAAAAGAATGAGCTAATTCCAACAAGAACCATAACTGGATGGCGAGTATGCATGGATTACAGGAAGCTCAATAGTGCCACGTGCAAGGATCACTTCCCTATGCCTTTTATTGATCAAATGCTTGATCAGCTAGCCGGAAAGTCCTTTTACTGCTTCCTCGACGGATACTCCGGGTACAATCAGATAAATATTGCTTTGGAAGATCAGGAGAAGACAACGTTCACCTGCCCGTATGGAACATTTGCCTTCAGTCGAATGCCTTTCGGCTTATGCAATGCTCCAGCTACATTCCAGCAGTGCGTGATGTCGATTTTTTCTGATATGGTGGAAGATTTCCTCGAAGTCTTTATGGACAATTTCTTGGTAGTCGGGGAAACCTTTGAGCAATGCTTGAAGAATATCAAGAAAGTGTTGAAACGATGCGAAGAAACAAACCTTGTATTAAATTGGGAAAAATGCCACTTCATGGTGGATGAAGGTATTGTTTTGGGGCATAAAATCTCCAGGCATGGTATTGAGGTGGATAAGGCAAAAATTGAGATCATCTCCAAGCTCCCTCCTCCCACATAAGTGAAAGGCGTCCGTAGCTTTCTGGGGCATGCTGGATTCTACAGACGATTCATAAAAGATTTCTCAAAGATTGCACACCCAATGTGTAAACTCTTAGAGAAAGATACCAAGTTCTTCTTTGATGAAAAATGCCTCACTACTTTTGAAGAACTGAAAACGAAGCTCACCACAGNACAACAGTAACCATTTTCCAAACCGAAGTTCCAACCCCTATGTTCCTCCGAAAGGGCACTATCCGAATCAGGGATCCTCAAGTGAATCTAAATTGGAGAGTATGCTCGAGAGGATATTACAAAACCAAGAGAAGTCAGACACGTCCATGAAAAACATGACTGAATTGGTTGGATCCTACACAGCAGCGATCCAAAAGTTGGAATTGCAAATGAGGGACCTTTCTCGTGAGCAATATCCACAACAGAAAGGAACACTTCCTAGCAACACGATTGCAAATCCTAAGGGAAGTGGAAGTGGCCCAACTGCTCATATTATGGCTGTCACGACTAGGAGTGGTAAGACATTACAGGGTAGAGATGATGCTGAAGAGCTTCAGAAAGAGGCTGAAGTTGAAAGAGATAATGTTGCTGAGGTAGGTGAGAATCCAGAAATTGTAGTGAACATAGATGAGACTCAGGAAGGGTTAAAGGATAAGGCAGAAGAAACATCAACCGTTCTTCCGCCAATTCCTAGACCCCCTCCTCCTTTTCCTCAGAGACTTGCAAGGAGAGTTGACGACAACAAGTTTGAGAAGTTTTACGACATTCTCAAGCAGCTATCAGTTAATATACCTTTCTTAGAGGCTTTCCAAAAAATGCCTGGGTTTGCCAAATATCTGAAGGATCTGATTACGAAAAAGAGGACCACCAGGAATGAGGTGGTAAATGTGACTCACAGGGTCAGCTCTATCGTAGCTACCAATCCAATCCAGAAGAAAGAGGACCCAGGAGCTTTCACTATTCTGTGTACTATTGGAGTACAGGATTTTGCTAAGGCATTATGTGACAATGGGGCCAGTATAAATTTAATGCCTTTAGCCATCTACAAACAAGCCGAGTTGGGAATGCCGAGGCCGACAAGCATGAGGTTGCAGATGGCTGACCGATCTATCAAGAGACCAGTGGGTATTGTGGATGATGTAATTGTAAAAGTTGGAAAATTTCATATTCCAGCCGATTTTGTAATCCTTGATTGTGCAGTAGACAAGGAAATCCCCATTATATTGGGAAGACCTTTCTTAGCTACTGGAAGAGCTCTTATGGACTCGGAGCGCAATGAAATAAAATTTCGGGTAAACAATGAAGAAGTCACTTTTCAAGCTAGTAAAGGGATGAAGCTGCCAAACGAGTATGAGAACATTTCATTAATCGGTATTATTGATGAAGTTGATGAAGCCGTTGAGATGAAAATGGAAGAGCAATGTTTCGGTGAGGCATTGGCAGCCATATTGGTAAATTTTGATGGAAATGACTTGGATGGGTTCATGGAGTCGGTGAATGCATTAGAAGGTCGTGGTTCTTATTCCTATACTCCACCAAAACTGTCCTTAGATTTGGAGAATCGAGCCACACCTCCAGCAAAGCCTTCCATTATTGAACCACCCCAATTAGAGCTCAAGCCACTTCCGTTGCATTTGAGGTATAAATTTCTTGGTTTGAATAACACTTTACCAGTAATTGTGTCGTCGTTGTTGAATGATGTGCAGGTAGAGCAGTTGCTGCAAGTTTTGAAGGAACACAGACAGGCAATCGGATGGACAATTGCGGACATCCGGGGAATTCCGGCCGGAATCTGTGAGCACAAGATTCAACTTGAAAACGGGACAAAACCAAGTGTGGAGCACCAGAGACGGCTAAATCCATCAATGCAAGAAGTGGTGAAGAAAGAGATAATAAAATGGCTGGATGCAGGAGTTGTTTACCCGATTGCCGATAGCTCGTGGTGAGTCCAGTGCAGTGTGTGCCAAAGAAAGGAGGTATGACCGTGGTCAAGAATGAAAAGAATGAGCTGATTCCAACAAGGACCGTAACTGGATGGCGAGTATGCATGGATTACAGGAAGCTCAATAGTGTCACGTGCAAGGATCACTTCCCTATGCCTTGTATTGATCAAATGCTTGATCGGCTAGCCGGAAAGTCCTTTTACTGCTTCCTCGACGGATACTCCGGGTGCAATCAGATAAATATTGCTTTGGAAGATCAGGAGAAGACAACGTTCACCTGCCCGTATGGAACATTTGCCTTCAGTCGAATGCCTTTCGGCTTATGCAATGCTCCAGCTACATTCCAGCGGTGCATGATGTCGATTTTTTCTGATATGGTGGAAGATTTCCTCGAAGTCTTTATGGACGATTTCTCGGTAGTCGGGGAAACATTTGAGCAATGCTTGAAGAATCTCAAGAAAGTGTTGAAACGATGCGAAGAAACAAACCTTGTATTAAATTGGGAAAACTGCCACTTCATGGTGGATGAAGGTATTGTTTTGGGGCATAAAATCTCCAGGCATGGTATTGAGGTGGATAAGGC